>JANHGD010003474.1:38327-52361 GCA_027560375.1 Imantodes cenchoa | reverse complement strand
ATACAGGGACCATTCTTGTTTTGATTTGGTTAGATTAATACAATAGATGTATAATGTCAAATTAACTATTTCTGCATATGCTCCAAAATTGGTTTTCCAAATCATATTGTTGGCAAAATTTCCAATGTTGTGCCAAATTTGTACTTGTCAGTAATGTATCTTAGTAAATTGTGATATTTCCCACTTATATTTTCAAAATTATACCTAATTAAAATATTTGTGGTTTCAATGAAAACTTTTAATCTTTATGAATATCTTTAAGTATTTTTCCCCATATTTTTGAGGTGGTTTTACATAGTCACTACATGAATTATCTAAATTTCAAGTACAATTGTGTTTAACACTTCAAAAAAGATCTGGAAAGCAGTAACAGAGAAGTTGAATCATGAATATAATGTGAAACTTCAGAAACCAACAATAAATATTCATGTTGCCAAATGAATGTCGTCAGTTACGTTGTTGTTGCTGCTGTTGTTACTGTTACTGCCTAACAAAGAAACTACAGGTGGTCCTTGTATAGTGACCCAAACTGGAACCAGAACTTTGTTATTAAGTAACATAGTTGTTAAGTGTGACCACAAGTGTGATCATCACGTGACCACAATGGATTACAATTTCACTTCTGCTGTGGTCCTAAAAGAAATAAGCCAAAACATTAAGCAATAAATCATATGACAATGACTTGCAATTTTACTGCCAGCTTCTATATAGATTCTCCTTGTCAGAAGCCTGCTGTGAAGCATACAAATGGCAATCACATGACTGTCAGGTACTGTGATGGTTTAAGTGGGAGGAATGGTTGTAATGTTACTTTTTCAATGGTATCATAATTTCAAATAGTTACTAAACAAGGCAGTTGTTAAGCGAGGACTACCCATACACTATTGATGTCTTTATGGTCATCATGTTACAGTGTTTGCCTTATGTAATTTTGATGGTTCACTTATATTTGACCCTATATTCGTGAATTCTGATGTCCAGCATCCACCACATTTTGAAATGCATTGCTAGGAAGCAAGGGGAGAAAGGCATCCCCTCAAATAACACTCAGCCTCCATGTACCACATGATGAAATTCACTGTTTAAAGTTGTGATTTCTGTAGCAGAAGAAAATTTCCAGCCAGGACCAGGATAGTTCATTATTATCCAGAAACGGTACTGTTTAATAATAGAGGTTCCAGTTCCATGATCAGTTTTACAGCCCCATGTAAAAGTAGCTAACTGCATCCGTCTGTTGGTTATAATGTTCGGGATATGACAATTATTTGGGATAATAGTGCTAGGCACAGAGCACCTCATTTTGGAAATCTCTTTGTTTTAATCTACTTTTGGATGTCTACTTTGAAATTTCCACCAATGCCAAATGAAGTCTCTGTTATTCCCCTAGGTGATTGGCTAATGGTTGAACAGCTAGCTATGTGCTGCTGCTGTCACCTTTCTTTTCCTGGGTAAACCCTCAGTGACCCATGCTATCAGCATGCATCCTGCCTGCAGTCTTTATTTCTGCTTTGTTAGACAGCCTGATGAGACTTGCCTATTGAATTTCTTCCTTTTCAGCATCAAAGAGACCAGCCGTGCCCTCCAATTTTTTAATAGATTCTATTATAGTGGAGACCACCAATTCATTTCACCAGAGATAGCTAGTCATTGTAAAGAGCAATTACATATAATGAGAATCTCGTGGTTTGCAGTCATTCTTTTTAAAGAGACACACAGTGTTGGGCTTATCAAGACAAGTGAAAGAACTAATATATTGATAATAAAGCACAGTGCCCTTGAGGATAGTTGTGATACCCATTTATGCTTTATGAAGTTAATCAGTTTTCAGAAAAGTGCAGGAGTCTCTATTATATTGTGTTTTGAGAAGTTCAGAATATTGTCTGGGATTCATCTGAATGTGGGAAAGAAGAGAGAATCTGTGAAAATTCATTTCAGTTTTGCCTCACAACCTGAAGATGCTGTCCTGGTCATTTCATTTGCAATTCAGCCATTGTTTAATCTACAATAAGCAAGTTTATTATGAAAATAATTTTCATATTCTCTCCTCCTCATTTTTCTCCTAGATTATGTACTTCTATATTTCCTAAGTATTGATCATACCAGCATTATTGATCTGCCACCAGTTTGGCATGGGCTTCTGGAATTCATTGACTGCTGCATTTCCGCTGTTAATAATTGCTATAGCTTTTCTTGCCAAGGCATTTTCTGTACCTGTAGACATCCAGACAGTTATTTATTATTTATGCATTTATTTATTTATTTGCATACTTTCATTAATAATTTTTTGTTACTAGGGAGCACTGTATCCATGCAAATATACTTGTGATAATTGCTTTTGACCCATTGTGTTTTCTATCCTGTTTCATGTGTTGGCTGCTTTTCTTCCTAGCATAAGCTTTCCATACTTTCTTAAATAATTGACCTACATGATTAGAAAATTTAGAAATAAAACAAACAAACACAATAACACATTTCAGTATTCTGTGTTATCCGAGATCATTTTTTGTGTGTGTGATAATGGTATAGCAGTACTGAAAATTTAGGAATGGAGTTTATTGAAAATGACTAATTGAGATACACTAAGACTAATATAGCTAGTTGACATTTACTTAATTAACTTCCATTTTGGTTTTACCCTCAAGAGGATGATTCTCACATCATATTATATTTTCTATTTACATTTGATTTAGCATTTTGTGTAAACAGTTACAATTTATTGTTGTATATGACTTAGAATATTATATGAATCCTAATACTCTGCTGATTCAACAAATTATAGTTTGGATTTATAAATGCCTGTGACATTAAATCTGTGATAATCCATTCATGCATGCAAGTGGTCACTGTGTCCTATCATTATCAAGCAGTGAACATGCCCATGTAAGATCATTTTTAGATAAATAAAAGCAGATACTTGAATTATGTAATATATTTATGAATAACTGGTCAAGTTTTATTTATTTAATACAGTACAGTATATTCAAATACTAAATTTATTTTTCAGTAACATAAATTACTCCCATGTAGATAGGAATAATATTATATTTAATTGGTCACTGCTTTAAATATGTAATAATGACAGAAGAAATGTTGGAAGACAATCTTATTTTTTTTTAAATAATAACACTCTGTAACTTTTCTTTTAATGGAAAAACAATCTTATGAAATTGGAAAAAAAATCTCTCCATTACTAGCAGGTATTTGGTTTCAATTATAGATGTTGCATGAATTAGCCAATATTGTCAGAAAAGAGTAATATGTCATACAAGCAATGAGCATAAGAGATCCAATGTGTAGAGCTTTTTTCCTGTAGAACAAATACTAATACTTAGAATATACACCACCTTATTTAGCAGACACCATTTTTGTGGGATATGCCTTTTAAAATGTAAGCAACTCAGCATACTCTTCAAATTCAGCTAAAACTATCACAATCAGGTACTTTGAAAGCCACAGATGGAACTATCTTGTCAGTAGCCAACACAATGTTGTTATTTTCCCACAGAAAAAGTTCCTGTGGTCAATGGAAAATCACTAAGCAATGATGTCATGCTGTGCAATTGAATGATATGGGTATAACAACTATTGTAACTTACAGTTTCAAATGGCTAGTGCATTAAACAGTACCATATGGTTGAACAGGGAAAAACAGAGTATTTCAACAGTTTTTCACCCATCATTTTGCAGCATAAAAGGCAAAAGATAAAAAAGAATATTAATAGTGATATAAATGGGTACATATGCTTAGGATGCCTATGTGTAAGCAGCCTTTGACAAATCAAATGTTCTCCAATTTGTATACATAAAATGTTGCATGTGAAAATGTGAATATGAAGCCTCAGATTTTTTTAAAGCTGAAATCCCAATTATAACAATAGCAGCAGTAACCTTAGAAAGAAAATGTCAAATGTGTTGCTGTTTTGTTTCCATGAAATTATGAATTACATCCCCCCCCAATATTAGGCTGAACAAAAGTCAAAATTAGAAGACTCTCAAGTTCCTAATAGAAAGAATTTAACAGTATTTAATAATGCCTTGCTATAAATGAAATTGAGTCATACTAATACATTATATTTGATCGATTACTTCTGAATTGTAAGTTCAAATCAGAGCTCTGTTTTAGACTAAAGAAGACTGAAAAAATATTGTAATTATTTCATTTAATAAGTTGAATTTAAATTTAATTTAGACTTGGTCTTTGCCATTTCACACGTAGGTCACTGAATAGCACGTTCATGGCATGCCCTGTTTATCATTCTAAAGGACAAAAATATGTTAATATATTTTCTAGGAGCCAGAAATTCTTTGTTGGTATTTTGTTGAAGGGATGCTGTTTTCTGTGGATGAATGAGACTTATTAATTCCTCATTGAGATAAGTGCCTTTGAAAAGAATATCTGGAAAATAAATGTATTAATTTTATTTTATTTATGTAGCCACTCCTATCACAAAATATTAGGGTTTCCACACAACCTTCTGAGGTACCATGTCATGTAGGATGAAGAAATATTCCTTCCTTCCTTCCTTCCTTCCTTCCTTCCTTCCTTCCTTCCTTTGTAACTACCTGTCCATTCACGACGTTTCTCTGTGCAATCAACGTTAAAAACATGAAAAACTACTAAGAACAGGCATGGCACTATACTAATTTGCTTACAGGAAAAGGGTTTTCAAGTAGGAATACTGTTATCCTTACCATGAGCAGCATTCTTCATTTCATTCTTAGGGACCTGAAAAACTACAATCCTTTTTAAATTGTTTTCCTAAGACTGGAGATATACAACTTTTGAACTCCTGGGCAGAGACGTCTATTAAGCTTTGGTATATTTTTTTCTTACTGCTTTTATTAACAGTATTTGCCTTGTTGGCCTTTCCCTTTATGTATGTAGGTAGCCCAATAGCTAAGTAGGTTTTCTCTAACAGGAAAAAAGAAATAACACAGTTGAAGGGCAGTGTTTGTCATTAGGTTTTTGCTGAGAGAAAAACTCCTTTAATTAGAAGTCATTTACTTTTACTATCTCAGATGTTCATACAGTTTTTAACCTTTTATATTTTTAAAAAAAATAATGGAGCTATTTATAATAGTGTAAACATAGATTAACTCCCTTGCACATAAAAACAAAATGAAACAAAAAGCCACCAGTACTTTTTATCGTATCTATGAAGTCAAGCTTGAAGGAATTAGAACACGTGATTGAGAAATTTATCTAATCATCACTATTTTAAGGTCTTTAATGAAATCAGTCATAGTTGAAAAGGATGGCACAGTTAAGAATCATATTTGTGTAAGTAAAATTTACAAATTGCTTGTACTAATATACAGCTAGAAAATATATCTGTAAAACTTGCTTATTTCTCATAGCTATCAATGCAAGATAGTACATACCAAACATGAAATACGCAACAATATACAGATTATAAGAATTTGTGCTAAGCATCTTTAATATGTTAATATTTAATTATTATTTTTATGTACTGCAATTTCTTTTGTTCCCCTAATTATATTTATTCAATGCCCACTTCAGGAATTCAGATGGAAATACAGAATACTCTTCAGCCTAAAAATCTAACAATTGGCAAAAATCCAACTGCTTCATAATTTGTTCAAATTAACAGTTTGAATAAATATTTTCCACCACTTATATTATAATGAATTTTTAAGAATATTCATGTCAGCTATTTGAATTTACCCAGTAATCTTAGAAATTCCCTCACAGTTTCTCCAGTATATCAAACCTCTCTTCATTGCAGTTAAAAAGAAACTATTAAACAAGTCTGACTCTTGAGAAATGAGTTATGCTAAAGAAATATTTTTTTACTAAATATTTTTATCCCATCTATGTATTTGGAGAAAAGAGTTAAACACACATATTCATATATATGTTTTTTGTTTGCATTTTTTATGCATAATTTATGTTGCAAGCAGCGTTTCTATATTACAATGTAGTTTTGTACATACTTTTCTCCATTATCAACATTTTCTGTGTATATTTTCCCTAGTGGATGTGTTTTCTGGATTATATTTTACTGAAAAGTAATCATTTGAAAAATTATTTAAAATGTGTATTTTAACATGCGTCTATGTATAAAGAAGTCCTTACAAATATTTGGAGTGTTAAAATCAATTTACTAATATAAAATTACTATGAATTATTTTTCAAAAATTTCTACAAATTGAGAAGGGGTGTAGTTTTAAAAGCCTTTCTACAGACAACTTGAAGTAATGTAGAAGTTTTTCAAAGGAATAAAAATACTAAATATTTACTTACTTAATATATTAATTAAGAAATAATACTGAAGAGAGAAAATTTGGTGTAATTGTTAAAGTGCTGGCCCAGAAACCAAGAGACTATGATTTCTAGGCTTTCCTTAGACATGAAAGCCAACTGGATGACTTTGGGCCACTCATTCTCTGTCAACCCAATCCAGCTGATTACACTATTGTTCTAAGGAAGATAAAAGGCAGGGGTATTAGGTATGTTTGCCACCCTGAGTTGAGTCTATATGGATTAAAATGTTATAACACATATTAAGAAATGATATGATGCATCTACTACCTTAGAGGTCTGAAAGTTGTAGTATAGTTTTATGAAAAATATTGATTTATTTAAGTTTAGTCACCTTGAGTAGTTACTAGGAAGGCAGGAAGGCAGGCAATCAGTCAGTCAGTCAATCAATTAATCACTCAAATAAATAACAACCCATTTCATCAGATGTGATCCACAAATGCTCGTGCAAAAACAAATCAATCTTTAAGATGTCACAGTACTCTAGTGCCTGCTGTAAAAGAATAATGTCACTAATTTTGAAACTAATCTATTTATGGTATCTTTATGGGCAAAGTCAAGTATGAAATAAATAATCATTAGACATTCCAATTAAGTATTTAAAATATCATAGCATCAGTTTAAGCAAACATCTAGAATATTTTAAATTAAACAGACATGTTTAAATATTGGCCCATGTTTAATGCTTTGAAATGGTCAAATATGGTGATATGCCTGAAAGCATTTTTTAAAATTAATGACAGGCAATTTAAAATATCTTTTTGATCAACTTGAGAGAGTAGCATCTTAGGTTGCTGAAGGTGTGAGAAAACTGATATGCATGCCAATAGCAATACACATAATCTGATTCAAAATAGTTGTTGGTTTTAAAATCAAAAGCATCTCTGAACTAAATTTTAAAAAATGAATAAACCATCAATGTGAAAGGTACAGCAAAAATACAATGGCCAAGAATCAAAAAATTTTGACCAAGAAACTATAAACAAAAAATTGAAATGCAGCATGTTACTTTAATTTACCAAATATATTACATTTTGCTTTCAATGTCCAGCTAATAACCAGCTGCAGGTGCACAAACATAGATACATATTATCATCCTTCTCTTGTTTTAGCTAATTCTTGAAGAAAGAATTCCGTCTCTGTCCTCCAAGTGTCCAAATAGGAGAAAGCTGAAGAAAGGTAAAGAACTGATTATAGCAGAAACAATAGAAAAGCACAAACAAGGAGTAAAACAGAACAAGGATGAACTATAATGGAAATAATCTATAAGAGAAGGAAATGGAATTGCAGCAAGGGGAAAGAAAATGAAGAATTATAAAGTTCTGATTAGCTGTTGTGAAACCAACCAGGAGGTAAAGTGAGAAAGCAAGGAGAGATCACACTGCAGACAATATGCAGCAAGAAGGTGAACCTGGAATAAAATGCAGAAAGTGATTGAGAACTGAAGCAAGAAAACAGTCTAGTGAAATTAGGCCATTCCCACCCAATTTTTATGCCTTGCTTATCTGGTCCATCTTGCACAATTCAAAAATTATTCCATTATAATATATCTGTAATGACTGAGAAGGATGAGGGATATTACCAGCCTTGAGAACTGTAGAGTGAATGCCTCTTCAAGAGCAACGTAATATAAGTTATATAGCACATAACTTGCAATATTTCTGCAGGGCACAGGATTCTTCCCCAAGTCACATAATAAAGGCTGAATTTTCTAATATTCTGTCATCTAGAATGATGGTGGCTAAACCAATACATATTGTACATAAAGTAAGGTACTGCAGAGAAGTAGTTTATCTGTTTTTCCCTTTTTCCAATGAGATGTGCAGGTATTTGGATTGTATAATCTTCAGCTTTCAAGAAACTTTAAACATATAATTAGAGTTTCTAAAACTGGAATGGGGAAATGGAGGAAGAGTTTATATCTATTCACTTCCAGGGTTGAAGCTGTGGTCTTTGACCTCTAAGTGGGGGGGCGGGGGCGGGAATGGGTGATACTTTAGCTTTTCCATGCTGCCTAGAGACCATTGATTTGTATTCTTCATGTCTTTAAAATAGTTATATCCATTTTGGAGACATATCAGTTTATAATTTAAACTCTTAAAATAGTCCATTATAAACACAACTTATTAATACTGTCAGACTGTATGTATGTATATGTACACACATATAAAATACCTATGTATGTAATGTTTAACAATATTTAATTGTGGAAAGTAAACAAAAATAGTGTTTTCCATAAGTGTGTGAGATTAGAAGAAAATAATACATCTGACTCCTAAGTAAAAGTACGTAGGATAGAAACCAGGTTATGTAAAAATAAACAACCCTGAAAAAGGAGATATTTGCACATTATAATTCTGGATACTTTAAAAAATCCAAGGGTTCAGTTTTTTTTCTCTTCATATGCCAAATTTCCCATTAAATATGAACATATAGCCAACATTGATGAAATTGTAAATTTGGACTTTAGTGATCCACTATTTTCAAGGAAACTAAATCATAAAATTGGAAGCTAATCTCACATTTTCCCTGTTTTAAACTTTTAATCTGAAGGGATAGACCTGCCATTCCAATACGAGAAGGTATAATAGGCTACATAACTTTCTTTTTTTATACAATTGTTTTTTCTTTCAGAAATTGTTTGAAATAGTGGCAGTGGAATATAAACTATATCAGCTTGTCTGTTTTGCATCTGTTCCTGGCATTTGTCTGACAAGATACCGGACTTATCTATCTATCTTACTTTTCCCTTCTGTTCTGAGCCCTTATTAGTCTTTATTTTTCTACATTTAGAAGTTTTGTTTTTTAAAAATAATCATTGTTTTATCCTTATTTCACACTACAATTAGGTTTGCTTTAGAATATTTATGTTGCTTTTATTATAAGTTGTAAAATACAGTAACTATCTGAACATTTAAACCAATTCTATGTTTAAACATAAACAAAAGGCAGATAAAAATAAAATAAAACTTAAAGAAACTGCACTTTTGAGGTGGACAAATTTTAAGTTTTAAGAAGTAAGTTTCATTATGTCTTTTTTTTTAAATAGTAACAATTGCAATAATTTCATTGAACTGATTTTTTTTTATAAATAACTTCTGGTTTTTGAAATTTCTAAGAATGAGGTACAAGGTAACCTGTTTAAAAAAAAGTGTGTGTGGAGAGGAAAAATATTTCTTTAATATGGAACTTGCTCTTTATTTCCTAAATACGGATTATTTCATTTTTTTTAACTAAATTGAGAAAAAAAAAGACTATTTCAACAGCAAAAACCTACACAGGAAGGTGATTTCATATACCTCTGCTTGGATAGGTTCTCTGAGGATAGACTGTATGTCCTCTCCAAATGAATAATTGAAAGCCTTAGATTTGCTTTTACTGACTTACTAACTTTAAAACCTTCCTTCAATTCTCAGAGCAATTTTAGAGCCCTTAGCACTTGATAAGACATGATTTGCATAGAGCGCAAAGCAGGACTCTGAGGGAAGATATGACTAAAAGTGGGGCGTACAAGTTCTATAGATTGAATTTTTTAAAAAAATAATTCAAACAAATAGGAGAAATTCTTAACATTAATGTTTATTAAGGAATAAAACAATCTGCCAAGAACAGTGATGGACTGTCTCCCTGGAAACTTTCCAGTAGGGGTTCGATTGGCACCTTTCAGAGAAGGTTTAGTGAATCTTTGCACTGAGCTGTGAATCTTTTCTTTCCATCTAATAGAATCTCTTCTTCTGTGTACATCTGAGGACTGAAACTGTTGAAGCTACAGCTTGTATATAATAAATGAATATATAGACTCATGAGTTCCTAGGGTTGTTGACCAGCTTAGTGTTCAAATTATATTTGCATATCATTGAAGAATCTATGAAACTGCTGCAGCATCACAATATAGAACAATGTATTGCAGGTCCTGTCTTGGCAGAAATGAGTAAATGTTCTGAAAATTTGGGCTCCATTTAATATCTAGGAACACAAATTTCTAATCTTTGAGATTAATATTGACTTGTCCCTTAATATGTTTAATGGGAATACTTAGGGAATCTGACTGAAAAATACCCACTTCTCCAAGTATAACACTTTGCTGCTGGGTACATTTTGTCATGAAATGGCCAAATTCTTCATACTACAAATATGCACCTTATACATATGAGCAAAGCTTTCCTTGAGCAGAGAGAAAAACTACACTTGCTCCCATCTGTTTGGATGAAACTTCTGAAGTCTAGTATAAGCAAATAGAAGCATAGGAGCTACTAACTAGAGTAAAGTTTGCCTCACTTGTTGGACTAGTTGATTGTTTATCCAGATAAGTTCTGGACTGTCATGTTGCATTGATAATTTGATGCTGATTTTTAGTTGTAGTTTTCATACTGCATTTTTCGTCCATTCCAGACATGGTAGCAAACCTGTATCCCTAGAAGCATGCAGTCATGAGCTTAGCAATAGATGACTCAAGGATGATCAGGCAAGTTGCATTTATTGTGGTAAGGGGCCTTATAATTTGAAAATCAGCTATTTGTATGTCACTTTTAATATTAAAATCCTACATCTGTTTATTCTATCCTGAAGTGATAATAAACTTTCTGATACTAATTTGTGCACCATAGATTTGGAGATCACCTTTAGTTATTTCTTCAGATCTCTTAAAGTGTATGATCCATTGAAGCATATAAATTGGGGCAAATCCATTCAAATAATATTTTGAAGACTATAATAATCAGAACAATATAAGAAACATACAGATGGAAGTTGCCATGTAGGCCATCAAATGCAATCTTCCGTTCTGTATAGGAAATCAAGATGAAACAGCTCAAATAGAAGGCTGTCTAGTTTAATGCATCCAGAATACAGCAATCCATACTTAGAAAACATGAGATAATGTGCATGCAATTAATATTATCTATAATATATATGCAGAATTTTGAAAACAAAACTTATGAGAAAATTTATAAATAGCAATTAATTCAAACTGAGAAGAGGAGAATTTTTTAATTGCTATAAGGGAAAACTTCCTTTCAGATTTGTAAATATTTATTATACTGATGCCTGGTTAAAACTTTTTTATTTACCCATGTCTTTTAGTTTGACCAAATTATTTTAGTTTTACACACACACACACACACACACACACACACACGCATACACACACACACACGCACACACATATACATACACACACACACACAATGTCTGGAGTATACTGTTTATCACACCGGAAGTTATTGGATGAATTGTAATGTGACAATTCTTTCAACAAAATGAAGAAGTGAAAAAAAAAAGATAACTAACCCACCAGTATTTATTTTACCAGTATTTTTTTTCTTTCTTCTCTTAAAATGTAATATATCCTATTTAGAAGTAGGTCATTTCCAGTAGCCCTTCCAAAATGTATTATGTAGAATTGTCTGCAATTTACTGAATAAGTTACTTATTTCAGGAATTCAGCCCTACACAGTAAGGCATTTATTTTCCTAAAGCTGCAACCAAAACATGTTGATAGCATCTTAGGAATGAATATTGGAGTCATCAAGCAATGATCCATGAGGTTATGTTTTATAGACTTAAAAAAACAAAACAATTTTATCATGCACAATATGGATGGTTATCATAAAGTAAAGATAAGCTTTTATATCTCTTAAATTATTTATGCAGTGCTTTTCATATCAAAAGAGTGTAATATATGAAATTCACAAGTATTTTTCAAAGTACAACTTATACATAGATCATACCATATGGAATATAATGCATTGAAAACAAACAAGAAAAGTTTATAAGATGTAGAAGCAAAAACTAATATAACACAGCTTGAATACATTTGCCGCAATTTCTTGGCAAATGACTTACCTTGTACAACTGGTGATAACTTAGAGGAAACTAATCATATCAACTCTCTGCTCTTGTTTCAAGTCCTCTGTCCTTCACCTTAGTGGAAGAACAGAAAGTAATAAACTAACGTAAAGAAAAACAAAATCCTACAGAGTACCTGGAACAATCCTGTTCTTGGAGTTCTGGTCTAACTCTTCCTTCTGTATCCAGAGGTTAAAAGACCAAATTGATTTTAACGTTTGGTTTTCTACACATAGCTAAATCAGTTAAAGTAGGTAACTGAAAATTACCTCAGGGACCCTTGGAGATCTGGATGTTAATCCTGGCCCAGAAATGACTTTATTTCAGAGTTCATCATATATAATGGACTTTTAAATGATCCAGTTCAATATGTTGAGCAAGAGAGATAGTCAGATTAAACTAGATTGGTATCACTCCTCTTCCTAATCTTCATCTTCTTGTGATGTTTATTAAGGAATAGGGTATGATGTGGGAAAGTCAATCAGCTGTCTATGACTTCAAGTACAGAAGGTTTTGTGTGAGATTCACTTTTGGTTATATTTATTTATTAGATAGATGAGGTAGCTATAAGTCCTATATGAAAAATCATGAGATTAAATTCAGGAGAAAATAGAAGTAGTTTTAAATCCTCATTAAACAATAAGCTTAACAATAAGAATCATGACCATTCCAAAAAAGTACAATCATTCCTAATATACACCAAGTAATTGGTTCTACATTTTGAATACTAAGTTAATGCCATACCATTAAAAGAATATTGATCAAAAAATCTCTTCTAGCAGTACGATTCTGTGATCTTACCCACATTAGAACAAAACTGAAGAAGTGGTGCTTTCTCCTGTGAGCCTTTTTTTTTCTTTTTTAGCTCAAAAGGAGTTTCTGCTGTCTCTACAAGAACTGTATGCAGAGATAACTAGGAGAGGCAACTTCAAGCTATTTCCCTGGAAGATGCCATTTTAACTCCTAGTTAAGTTTCCCAAGAAAGTCTACAAACCCTGATGACTTCTGCCTGAATTGTTATTTAAATATTGTTTTCCTAGTCTTGTGTCTAAATTAGTGTCCATGACATTTCTATCCATTACTGTTTGAAGTAATTATGGTAGATATAGCATAAGTTCTCAGAGATACCAAAAATGCATGCAGCTCTTATTCCTACTCCCCATTTTCACACTTTTTTTCTTTTTGACCGGAGCAAATGCAGATGTAATAATACACACTCGATATAACAAAGTTAGAATATTATTTAAAATGGCAGCGGCCCCCAACTGTTTGAGCACCAAGGACCGGTTCAGTGGAGATTTTTCCACAGACCGAAGGGGCATGGTTTTTCATGCTGCCTGCATCCTGCAAATGGGGCTTTGCTTGTTTGTGTGACCCAGTTGTTGGCATACTGTGGACCGGTGCCAGTCTATGGACTGGTGGTTGGGGACCCCTGATGTATGGGGCACATATCCAGATAGCCTTTTACACAGATTTTGTTTTTCTTGATATTATTTTGATAAGCTGATTGGTATTCTAATATAACATATTCTTGATTAAATACTGTATCTTCTAGTTTCAGAGTTCTAGTGCTGGTCAAGTTTAGGATCAAAAGCTGTAGGGGGAGCTTTTATTTGCTCCTTTCCTCAGATTTTTGTCTCAATATATTGGAAGGGAATTAAAGTTGTCATAGTTTTCCTGTTTAAAATGTGCATGTATCCATCCATTCCCTCATCATTCCTCTTTAGCTTCTGCTGGAAAGCTAGCAGTGGTATTTAATAAGATTTGATTTAAAATTCTCTTGTTTAGGGATCCCTTGATTTTTTAAAAAAAAATATCTGGAATCCTATCTAATTTATATTGTCTATGGCAGAATTCTTGGGATATTCCACTTCTGAAGTTAACATGTTTGACAACATAAATAA
>JANHGD010003474.1:25901-38227 GCA_027560375.1 Imantodes cenchoa | reverse complement strand
TGACAACATAAAAAAATAAAATAAAAAAAAATTATTGCATGCTTCATATTTATATTTTAAAGTCTATACTGATATAATAGAGATATTTTCATGGCCAGAACTGTGATATTTCACCTCTTCTTGATAGAGCTGGCACAGCTACAAAATCTTGTATTAAACCTGAAGTTACACAGGCAACTCTGAGATGATGTGGCCTGATCTGCTTCCTGATGGATGGATGAGGGGATGGATGGATCATCTTTGTTTTCAGTCTCCTTTCTGGCAGACTTGAACTCTTGCACTATCATCCAATTGATATTTCAATACATGCAATAAGGCTCTTTGTTAAACACATTGGACAAGTCATTTCATAGTACTTCTTTATGAGAGATGCCTGAAACATTTTTATTGGGAAAGGTTCGATCTTTCTAATATTTGCTAATATTTATTCAAGACATTTTGTGCTCCTCACATTTCCAATATGCGCTCTGATAATATTCCATATTAAATTCAAGAATTCCAAAATGTATTAAATGAATAGACACTTCAGTAATGTCCAACAGATAACTAAAATTGAAATTTTATTCATTTTAATAATATTCAGACAATTCTCTGACAAGACTTTACTGAAATATGAAGTGCAAATGGGAACCCTGTAGAATGTTGATAAAAATTGTACATGACATTTTAAGCGCCACAAAGTACACACTGAAAACTCTGAAAGTATATAGGCATAGCAACATGCAAGTGTCATGTACTTAACATTACAATATGCATTTTGTTCAGTAAAAATTATGAAATAATGAGAAACTGTGCTTCCATTGTCAGTGCTGCATTCTTAATTCCTCTGTATGGAATTAAGTGATGTGTCCAAAACATAGCTGAAATTGCATGTCAGTCACACTGTAGTTCTTAGGCCACTGTAGTCACTTTTCAGTTAGCTACCAACCTGGGGAAAGAGCTTACCAGTCCCATTGGTCTAGCAGTCCTGAATCAGATAGAATAGAAAATATTTTATGTGTTATAACAATGAAAATTTATATGTGGATTCCCCAAAGTTGAAAGCCTAAAAATGAAACTAATGGGGCATACTTTATAATTTGGCAGTTGTGGACCTATTTCAGTAGGGCAATTGGAATTCATGAGCACCACCTTATATACTCATAAAACACCCTTTTCAGATTTGTTTTGGTTTTTTTTTTAAGAAAAAGAGATTGAAAGAAGGAAGAGATAATTGCAAAAGACTTTGAATATCCCAACTTTTGGTGAAACTATAAAGTGCATTTTGAATTGAAAATGCTGGGAAACTATATAGTGCATAGAGTTGTTGTTGTTTTAATAGTGCTGCTTTCTCACCTATAAAATTGTAAGGCTGGTTATAGAAAATGAGGATCTGCTGAATTTGTACAAATTGTCTCAAAAGAAAGCAGTCCTTTGGCATATCTGTATATGTATGCATGCACTTTATAGTATGGAAATGCAGAAAATATATAAAATATAATTAAGGTATATACATATTATTGCTAAATTAATCAGATGCTTACAGAAAGTGTATAATTTGATTATCTATGTTTCTAGAGTAAAAAAAATACTATATTTTACTTATCAATGCATCATTCTTTTATAAATATTTTTTCTAATGAAGACATCTGTTCAGGTTGAAAAACTATAAAGAAATATTAATGTATAGTGCATTTGTGATTAGTAAGTACAGTGACTGTAAAACTTGTGCTAAAATAAAATCTTTTTGGAAAAAGTTGATTTCTGGATCCACCTGTTAATTGGGCAGTTTGTCTACATTCTAAAAAAAGAAAAGTAAAAAATAATTTATCTGAAAAGCTGTGTTATAATAAATTCAACTGGAATTTTCCAGGTTGGCTTCAGCTAACTTAAAGGATTGGGGCCAGAACTACCAGTGGTATCAATAAGGAATTATCTTCTTACATGCAGATTCTTGAGCATACTTTGCAGGCAAATTATATGGAGATGTGTTTATTGCATGAATCACTGCACATTGGATTAGAAAAATTGTATTTCTTGCTGTGTTCTGTGTATTTTCACATATAATTTTTGAAAACTAGAATAATGCTCAAAATGCATATGTAACAATTTGTTACCTATCACAGCCTTGAGATAGAAATAGTTTTGACAAGTGACTATTGTAGCATCAGTACCAATAATTATGGGATATTTTTAAAGCAAACAATTGAGTAGTTATAACTACACATTTTATCTATTCTAAGATTATGGAAAACTACTTTATTTCTATGGAGTTTCTTTGCTACCCTGTTTTTGTTCCAGATGCCTATGAATTATCATTCCTACCTTTCCCAAAACATTTCTACGCATTTTGGGCTCCTGAAAATGCTGTACAAAATGAAGCACACTATAGTGATGAATTGATGCACAAAAACTGATTACTTGGAGATGGGTTTGCATGTTCAAATGCAGATTGGACTGCAAATCTCTTGAGAATAATTTATATGTACTCCATACTGAGCATACTTAACATTTTGATGTCCTTTCAGCTTTCTCTTTTCCACTTAGCTTGCCCAAGCATTTGTGCATCCAGCTGCTAATTACCTCTTTCCTATAGGATAATAAATAAGATAAAATTGGCCATTAGGAAGATTTACGTGATATCTGCAGCAAAAATTGAACCTGTGGCTCTAATAATGTATTCTTAGTCTGTAGAATATATCTATACTATCTACTTTCATGCAGGACTTTTTACATGTATAATGAAGACAGTCAAACAAGGCTTAGTCTGACTTAGCAATGAATTGAGTGTATGTAACTATAGAAGACTGTTGTTTGCATACATGGAGATGGGTTATAAATGTTCTAAGGGACAGAAAAGCTATACGTTTTGCTTACCTGGCTCCTTAAGTAAAACTTATTGTAAAGGGAATTGACAAAGGGAACCTAATGATGCTTGAGATATTTGAAACCATTCAGTTACAGCATTTATTTATTTATTTTTACAAAAGTGTCATTATATTTAGGGTATCACAGTTTGTGGTTGGTACCTGCTTTAGAATTAACCAAAAGAAGGTGATTTGCTAGACAAGATTATTTTTACTTTTTCCTAATTTTTCAGAACCCTACAAGGCAGTGTGGCGATTGCTTGCCTGTGTAGAATTCCTTACAGTAGAAAATGTTCCATTAACCTTAAAAAATGCTATTTATTTAGGATAATCTTTGTTGGAAGTAGCTTCCATTACCATTATTGGGTAATTATCAGAATGAGGAAACTAGCAGATAGCAGCCTAAGCTTTCAGTGTTGGCCCTTAAAGCAGTTTATTCATAATTTGCAATGCTTCATAATGCTGTTAACTGAGCAGCTCTTATCTGAAAGTAAAATAATTTCAATCAAATAAATTATATGTTGAAATATATATATAAGATATTATTTTAACAAATATAACATTAATATTTTGTTTAAAACAATGGCACAACACATTACCTCAGTTGGCTCAATTGTGAAAAGTGAGGAGATTCAATGCAATTCTCTTGAGCAATCTGGAGACCCAAAGTGCATCAGTGCCATCAAATGATTCATGCCAAGATTATGATACTTGGATAACCCAATATGGGATCCTATGCATGTAAGTCAGTCAGAAATCTCCATTATACAAACTATAGCCCAGTCATTATGTCCTACAAGCATAGCAGATACATATACACTTACTGTAGCCTGATGTCTACAAAGTCAAAATCTTCAGATGATTAAAGAATCTCAAGATGTCAATAGAAGTACAGTTAAAAACAAATAAAAAACACCATCTTTAATAGAATTAATAATAAATTTAAACCTCAGATTTATTTTAGGAATGTATTACATCTGACAACAGAAAATAGATTAAGTGATTCAGTAATGATAGCGCTTTAGAGCAGGACAGCTATGGCTGAAGTTTGGAAGCTTTGCGAGGTTCAATTTCACAATATTTATCACTGTGATTTTTTTTTTGTTATCTCACTACTTTAAATGCTTTTGGAAGCTCATGTTAGAAAAAATGATGGAATTAAAAGGATCAATATTCTATGAATTTACATTTGTGGAAAAAAATAACTTAATGAGAAAAGGCATTCTCTGCTGTTTGATGGAAGCATTTTGTACTCACTATGTAATCATTTGGAGTTATTGGGAAATAAACAGCAGAAATTCCAGGTGAGATACTTCGGTGAAATAGGGTTCAGGATATTTCTTTGGCTGTCTTTCCACTGCTCACACTAAAAATACTAGAGCAAATGGCAACATTTCAGCATCTAGGAATGCAAGGTTCCCTCAAGGAAGACAAAGAGAACAAACTACCAGGTTTGGGTTAGATATAAATTTCTAAGCACTTCTGAGATTTTTCTGGCAGCAAAGATATTAGCAGGTAGAGGTCTTTGCTCAAAAAGTATTTGAAAGGAATCTGATTATACCCAAATTAAAAAAATAGACCAAATGGATTGATGGTTAGGTTTTTAAAATAACTCACAGTAAATTAAAGAATTGGGGAAATATGCATATTTAAAGATGACAGTTTTGCATGTATTGTAATAATTCATGATTGTAACTGCAAGCTTTTATCTTCTACCTTATAAAATAATCAAAATTCATATTATAAATACATGTGTTTCCAATGTCCATACAGAGAAAGCACAAGATACTTACATGTAAGTACACTGTAGTCACCTATATTTTTGCATAGTTTTTAGCATGTACTTTGTGCCACTTAACTCAAAGCATTACTTGGATAATTTCTCTTTCAAGCTTAGTCACATAATTTCTTAGTAGCTAATTTATTATTATATAAGTGTTCACATTTATTATAAATCATTATCTCTAATGATTAAGAAGATAAGATTTAAGAACATTGTGGAGAAAACTAGTGTAAAACCAGGATAATTCTTTGTAATTGCAATTGTTTTGTTTTCAGTTGATTAGAATTGCCACTATTCAATTGAATAATAAATGTAAGAGTTTTATATTCCTCTTGGTAACACTTTATAATAAGTGACACTAAATTACACAGTAACTGCAATGTTACATGGAAGCACATGTAACATATGTGATAATCAAAATGCCTAATGTATGTATGAATACATAGTAAGCAATGCTTTTACAATAAAACATTCTATAAGCTCCCATTGTTTCTTTTCACTTAGAGATTCATCACAAATAGGTAGCCTACATTGGGAATAATTAATTCAAGATGTCCAATTCTCTGGAACAATTTGTAATATTATTTTTCCATATTTGGTTTTAATAGCAGGAAATTTCAATGTAAGATGGTTTCCCTGTGAAAAACAGGTAAATGGTTAGGGTTAGGATGGCTTTAGAAACTATTAAATTTGCAAATGGCATTCCAGAATGAAAGTTAACGGACCTATATATTCTGAGATGCCATTTTCTACTTTTATTAAAAATCATAAAGAATTATAATGATTGCAAAAGAGTAATCAGTAACAACTTGATGTGCTGGATTGATGACAAAAACATTCTCAGTGACAACTATTTTGGTTCAAATTTCATTAGTTGCTGTCTTCAGATCATGATTATTTATACCTGTCTTCTATGATAAAGCAGGCAATTAGTTTATCACAAAACTTTAGCATCTTATTCTAATGTATTAGTCTAAACTTGGATTTCCCAAAATGGATTTAGAATTATATAATCACCTTCTTTTATTATTCCTATAAATTATACAAGGTATTGAACACATCCATTTGTCCCTGGATGGGTAAAGCTTGTAAATGTATATGTCCCTCTTATTCATCCTATTACACTGAACATTCAGTTTGGAAAAGGCCATGTTCTAACTGGTAGAGTCTTCCAGATACATTGGCCTACAGCTTCCATCACCCTGACAACATGACTCTGCTATGCAGCAACCAGGGAATTGGTTAAGAAAACAAAGGTTTATATTGAAGCTTTAGTACCTCAACTACCTAAGAGCAAATATCTTGGCCAACATGGAATCTACCTTTCACTACCTGGCTTTTCCCATGTTTTTCTGAACTGTACTGGTAGAAAAGGCACTGAAATAGGAAGCAGAATTATTTGGGATCTGCTCAAGTGCTAGTGCAAAATCAACACAATTGAAGGACACTGATTAAAATGAGGCAGCATTACTAGAATTATAGCTCCAAGTATAAGAGTTTTTACATGGGATAAGTAAATTCAGTTGGGTTTCATGCTGTAAAATCAAACAATGGTAAGAAAAAGTGTCAGCATTATTTTTGAAAATAATCTGATATAATATTGCTATTTTATCTAAATGGGACTGAATACATTAAAACAGAGAAAAATTAAGGGCCAAAATAATTTGATCAAAGTTTGCTCATTTATGGAATGTATCATTTTAAATAAAGTATATTTTTACTCTGTTCCAAAAGCTTCCTTTGCTCTCAAATAAAAGATTGAGAGCATCTGATTTAACTGGGTGCTAGAAAGTGATGATAGACAGTGATTTTTCATTCTGGCGGACTTTCTCATTGCCTTTTAGCCTGCTGTACATCTCAATGTGCAAGGAAAGATTTTTTTTATCTACTACAAGCAAAACTTAACAGTCTAATTCCTATCTCTGTTGCAGAATTCCAGTGTTTTCTGTATCCTACAGTGACTAAACATTTTGAAATGCTTACATTGAAAGATGCCTAAAGAAATCTTACTTCATAGGGATGAATAAGTAGGTAAAGTATTTCTATATAATTTAAACATAATAGAATTGAGAAAACGTATGAATGTGTAAATCTAACACCAGTAGGCATATAATTTTAGTAAACATAATCCTAATGCAGCAAGGCACCTCAACACATGTTTAAGTGCATTGCTGGCCTTTACCTTAGTTCTACAAATCAGTTTTTGAAAACATGACTATGTTATAAACCTATACTAGCTTCAATGTGTCTAGTACTTCTACCTGATTCTCTCAAATTACCATACTAGATTATCATATTATTGCATTTTTTCCACAGATTTTTGAATGAACTGTAAAAAACAAGCATGCAATCACATCAATGCAGACGTACTTCTTTAAAATATCATACTGTATATGATTTATTATGTAACACTCAACCACATCATATTATTTATGTTCTGTATACTTTGAAAAAGTGCTGCTTGATTGATGGTCTCTCTCTCGCTCGCTCGCTCTTTTTTTCCCCCCATTGAAATTAACAAAGTAATTTTTTCCCCTTCTAACAAAAACAATTTAAAAACTACTATTGTCCTTAAAAGGTGTATAGCCTTCGGATAAATAATCTGACACAATACCTTTGATTTCCATTGACTGTGACACATGATGCCATATTCAAATGTTACCCACCCTCCTTCCATTCCCCACACAAAAAATAAACCCCAGGACTTAATTCTTTACAATAGGCCATTATGCTTTTAGACTTCACCAGTAATAGTTTCTATATAGAAATGTATTCCTCTTTTTTGTCTTATTTTTAAAAAAGTTTACATGGAACCAGGAAGTAAGAGCTTATCTGGTTATTTTCATTTATTTTTCCTTATTTGTTGTTGTCTTTTTTTGGTCTGGAAGAGGAATATTTTATTTGGATTAGACTTTTTAAAAAAAAATTATTATTATTCTAAGCTGTCCTTTTGCCCCACATTCAACATAATATCAAAGAGAGATCTTTACTGTGGAGCTAAAAGCATGGCATATATTCTTGATCATTCACCGTGACATAAGTTTGTACCTCACAAAATGCATAGACAGAAATTTAATATAAAGGATTAGTCATTTACCATATACACAAAACATAGAGAGTTGTTGTTGTAACATTTGCTGTTTGGGGTTTGGCAAATCCAACATTGATAAGCAGCTCTGGAACTGCCAAATTATATATTGAATATTTTAGTAACTTAATATTTAATCATTAATGTGGTTGTAAGACAAAACCTGAGGCTGTGCACTGGTTGTTAGCTTAAAACTACCTTTCCATATAACATTGTGCTTCCATTGTATAACAAAGAGAAATTAACTGGAACTAGAAAAATTTGTTGCTGAACAGTGCTAGGACATACAGACAAAAAATACTAATACATGTTATCTACTCAGAATATTAATTTAAGTTATATCTAAAGGGATATAATGGACATTAGAAAATGCTTACTTGTGACTGACTTACCTACAGCCCCAAAAGTTAAATATGTATCAAATAATGTTTAATTGGATTTATTATATGCACTATATACAGATATTAAAATGCCTTGCAGTTTTGCCCCATGAACACGTTCAATTTGAGTAGGCAGATAGACCCACATGAAGCAAATAAATTAAAAGGAATACAAATTATAGAAATATATATGGAAGTCTTTACGATTCTAGGAGCAGTAAAAGAGCTGGACAACCATTTTCAAAATGGAGCTACATAATCCATCACCTTGGATTCTGTGTAGACAGGAGTGTATGGTGTTGATTACCACACAGAAGTTGCTTTTAATACCAGTATTTCATTAAATAAAAGTTCTGTTCATACTCCTTTTCTGCCATTTGCAAACACACAAGAAATTATAGTAGAATGATTTCATTAGTGTTTCTTAGGGCATAATGTTTCAATGCTCGGCTGATTTTGAATTACAGACGATATATAAACATTCTTTGTAAACCTCTAATCTTACTTGTAATGGTTTATGTAAGTACATTTAGGTCCTCACCTAAGAACATTTGCTATGAAAATGGTCTGATGCAATATAGGTAAGGACCATATTAAAAGAAAAGAAAAGGAACACTTTCTTTAAAATGTAGAAGAACCAAATGTGAACAGATGATGATTAAATTTGTTAAGGCTGTATATTCAAGCACTGTATGTTAAAAGAGCAATGTATATGATGATTAGGCAATAAGAAATGTCCTGCATTATGAATGGTATCATAATTAAAGAAAAATTATGTTCATGGCTGATTGTTGGTACAAACTGGCAACTGAGAGTAATTATGCACTTTAACAAGGGTAGAAAGGAGACATGATAAATTAATTCAGAAAGATGAGAGCCAGTTTTCTCCAAGAGTCAGCCTTGTGAGTAGTGGTGTTCAAAGAATCTAAGTCTGCATCTATATGAAATATTCTTTCTTCTCTTCTGCATTAACTTGGCTGCCTTCTGCATTGATAATGGCTGTATCCGCATCAGGTGCATCTTCAGCTCCTTTAGCTTCATTTGTTAAATACGTTCCTGTAGGAAACAGTGTGATTAAAAGACAAATGTTAGAGATACAGACAATTTTGATATTGCTTTAGAGATGGGATTTTCTAACAGAAAATTAATTGATCTGGCTGTAGAACAGGTTAAAGTCTATATAGCATTCTACCATGATTTTTTCTAAGATTCAGTAGCGAAGCTTTCTATCATGAATCTGAATAGTATGCATGTTTTTTTGTATTTGTTAAAGTAGTAGTAATTGTACAGTCCTGCTATCATGATAACTACCTATCAATTTTACAGAAAGGGTCTGTTGTACTGTAAGCTGACAAAAATTCATTAACCAGAAGCTTTGGAGGAAAGGGCTTAATTAGTTTTGGATGGATTGTGATACAAAACACGGAATGTTTCTCCATCCCTTTAAATCAATCAATCAGCATGTCCTGCAATTTCAAAATTAGCACTTTTGCAGTTCTGTTCCTTCAACAAAAAATGTTAATTGCACATAATGATTAATGCATCATTTAAAAGCAGCTACACTTTAGCCATATTCTTAGTGCCAATTTCACTGGAAATATTTTAGATAAATATGTATATTGATATTTGTGCCTGCATTCTTGCTGCAACCTGTTTTGTTCTGTTGTACAGAACTATCTCTATTATGTGGATTTATTTGCCAGTTTACCATATACACAACAGTAACATATTTATTTTTATTGATGTTTGAAACAAGTCAGTTTCAATTAATGGGAAAGGCTGTTTGGTTTGGAAATTGGACATGTGTTTTGTCCTCGAAAAAATGGAGAAACTTAGATGTCACACTAGACTTCTCATATAGCTTATACTTTTATTATAACAGCTGGTTAATTAAACTATTATCTGGAAGCTTATTTAAGTTACCTAAACCAACTCTTTGAAAACCTGTGCCAAGACCTTTGTTAATCTTCAGTAATATTCTGAACTTCAAATAAATCAGGAATATTTATTCTAAAGGACATGGATATTCCTACTTACAATGCAGATGGAAAGTAATATCTATTTGGTAACATTTAATAGGCACTAGAACGTTCTTGAAAAAAGACTTGAAATTAAGCTAAATATATTTCAGTTTTGCAAGCTGATATTTAATGCATACTGTACATGCCAATACAGTCATAATATCGGATGAAATTAGACATGGAGAATCGATATATGCACATAGCAAATACATTCACATATAAAGTAGAAAGCATATACCATTATTTAAATAATGAAGAAAGAAGTTGTAATCACAATTGCTTACTCCCTGTATATATTATTGTAATTAATCTTTGAGAACACATATCACAGCTTTTGGATGAGGCTGACTGACTACACCTAGACACACTGTGGTAAAAACAAAAGAAATTACACTATGATTTAGCGAGATCCATGAGGCCAAATGTGGACTAGACATGTTCTATCATGTTTGATCTCTTTAAACTATACTCACAAACCTGTATGTCTATTTACCAGCCTTTGTCATGCCTACGTTTATATTATAGCAATGAACCACCTTTGAGAAGTGAATAAAGTGCTAATAATGCTTTAGTATTTATGACATAGTATAATTTGGAAAGGTTAAAAATAAATAATAGTAACTTTGAAAAAAGATGAGATTAGTATTTTTTGAAATAGCTTTCTCTAATCTGCTGTCATACAAATGTGTAGATTAATTTTCATCATCCTGCAGCAAATATGTCCATTTAGTTGTGGGTGATAGAAATTGTAGTGAAAAAGTTTCTGTAGTGAAAAACCATCTCAAAGAAAGCTGGTAAAACTAAATTAAGCGGAATTAGTTTTTCCAAAACAAAGATGTTCCTTATGATAATCTCAACAAGTAGAGAATCAAACTAAAAATAATAATAATAACATTTTGTTCTTGAACTATTGCAGCAATTAAGGGAATTGTTATCCTCCCACCCATGAAAAGGAAGACATTCTTATTTCAGACTAGCTGTTTAAAGGTTAAAAGTTATTTATAAACTTGTCTGATTTGCTTATTAAGAATTAAAAGCTGCATTCAAATTTTCCGATTGAACTTATGCCCTTGTAAAGAAGTCTCACTGATTTAAATGGATTACTATTATGACAGAAAAGCAATGTTGCCTTTGTTGCATTCTTCCATTAAAAATGTTAGATAAAATACACTAAAAATCCATAATGCAGTTCTATACCAGAAGGAAATCACTATCCAGTATTCAAATGAATTTATTCTTAAGTTGCTATTAATGGTATACAATATTAATAGCCCCAAACCGTATTTTGAATGTAAGTATCTAGATCTAGATCTATTATATAATCATACAAAAAGTGCAATAGAAAGCTGTTTAGTTGAATTTCGTATGAAACATTCTGACCATGGATATAAAAAGAAAAACCTAATATTTAAAGGGGGGGGGGAATCAAAAGATATAAAACAACTTTTAGATAAACTTTTTTAAAAAGCGTCTTTTGATCAACCTAAATAAAAAACTTTTATAAAAACTTTTATAAAAACTTTTATAAAAAACTGTCTTGATGGTCAGAATTGGCTAAACCAGCCAGTGACTGATCTGACCAAGTTCACTCATTCATGTTCACATATCTCTGAATGTAGGTATATTTTTCCTGGACATATTAAAAACTGTAATGATTTTGGAATTTAATAATCGGTATTTTTCTCATTATGAGTTTTTCAACACATATTTCAGGACACCAATTTATGATTGCTAGTGGGTTTGGGTGTTCGTATACTTTATAAAGAAGATTGATATAATAAACTTCCTTAAAGAAAACAAGTAAATTTTCAAACGTGAATGTCTGTTGCACTGCACAAACCAATATCTCTACTGTCATTTCATTTGTCAGATCCTCTGAGTCACTGACTTCCAGCATGACCTTGGACAAATTACTAGATATTATTTGCCACAAATAATCCATCTGTAAAATTAATGGATTTTGCAGACACCACAAGGATCAAAACAAGGAACCTTTCCACAAACAAACAAATTCAGAGCCTGTTTAGGAGGGAAAGGCAGCTGTGTTCTTGTTCGGAGGACCCAAAAGAACAGACATGTATTTATATCAATGGAATATGTCCCTGTTTACTGGTTTTTTATCCTATTTGTGTGATTTTTTATGCTGGATGGTTTTGCAACTAAACAATTAATTTGTTGGGTTTGTGTACCAATCATTCTACATATTGT
>JANHGD010003474.1:11692-22405 GCA_027560375.1 Imantodes cenchoa | reverse complement strand
TTTATACCTTTTCAGACTCAGTCCTGATTGGCTAGAGGGCAGTGTCTTCCCATCCTTTGGAGGCTAGCTCCACCCTATGAGAATGGGCGTATAAGGTAGGTTCCCAACGCCCTTTTTCAGTTCTAGCACGTGGCCTGTCTGTGTTGAATCAGCTGTGGGTCAGGAGGCTGATAATCAATTGCTTGTGCTAATCAGGCTCTGTGCTGTTTGCTGCAAGGAGGTTAATTGCTGGGAGGCAGGGGCCAAAGGGTGGGGGGATGGGGCTACATTCAGTGTATAAGACGCACCCAAGTTTTCACCCTCTTTTTTGGGGTAAAAAGGTGCATCTTATATTCTGAAAAATAGGGTAACTAGTTTTGTTTCTCTAGGATTAAAATTTTGCTAAGTGATGAAATAAATTAATTCCACTTTTAAAAGCCTTATAATGTAGGTGTGAAGTTTCCAAAAGATGCCCTGATTAAGCTCCTCTCCTGCAAGCCCCTTTTGTTCAGATAGAGAGATAGCTGCAGCCAGGCTGTGTATTCTCTGTAAAATTGAATAAAATGGGGAATGTCAGGTTGATTTAACTCCACTTCACATGATCATTTAAAAAAAAAAAACTTTGCCCAGTAGAAAAAATAAAATAAAATTTGGCAATTAAAAGTAACTTTTATATTCCAAAAATGTGGAACTAGTTCAAAAAATAGTAAAGGATAGTATCATAATAACAGGGACACATACAATGAACATTGACACAGGGATATTTTATGATTTATTTATTTCTAACATAGTAAAAAAGCTTAGATGAATACTCAGTTTAGATTGTTTCAAGCAATCTTTATAGTTCTTGAATTCCCAACTGTTCTGACATGGAACCCACATGCAATTTACAGGAGACTTAAAAGCTTTAAAGTGTCTGTGGCCTTTGGGACCCATTAAAGTGGCTAGAGAAAAGTCAAAGCTTGGCAATTCCTTGAGTATTTCACTTACGTTATAGCCAAGCTCTTTACTGGAGTTATTATGACAAGCAGAGGTCAGTGTATAGAAACTGCAAAGCTTAGCTGCACTGATGTGAGCATCCACAAATCTTGACAAATATTTCGGGAAATTACTTGTTAACAAAATCCGAAATTTTCTTTTCCTTCCAGACATAACTTTTGTGTAAAGATTTACTGTAAAGGTATCAGGCCTGCTTTGTCCAGTTTGGTTATTCAGGCAGCTTCCTTCGTAAATAGAATCTGTAGCATTATGAAAACTTGGGAGATGAAAAATGATGTGTTATAAACTATTTATTTTGACTGAAACTATTGGAAAGCTAGAATGTATGCTGTTCTTCTGTAGGAAAAGGATATGCAAGATTTCACAGTTCATATTAAGAAAAAAAAATCTCTCTCCTTCCCCCTTCCTGTCTCTTGCCTCCGCCAGTCCACTATTCACAAAAATATTTGGACAAATCAGTGTTGTTGTTTTTTAAATAGTAATGACATTTAACAGCTAATCCCTATTATCTGTTATCCAGAATGCAACCAGGAGTACTATATCAGTTTCCAAAAACAAAAAAGTAAGTTCAGAAATTTTTGTTTTCAATTCCAACCTTGCCCTCAAAGTATTTTAGATGTTATCACTTATTTGTGTAGTTGATTACTAACACACATCACAATATTTTGAAGTACACTCTTTCGGAACTTTTAAACATTCTGCAAATAATCATTCATATTTTTCATATGAATATAGGGAAAATGTCATTTTCTAACTTCAAAGTGAGGTTATTATTTTGGACAACAAAAAAAGGGGGACTTATATGAGTCATTACTGTCCCTACCTAGCCTCAACATGGAATAACTTACACAGGTAGTTTTCATTTCTTTGGCTGCAACATTCTTAGTCACAAGCTGTAATAATTTTTGCAACAGTAAAAAAAACGTTTACTGTTGTTAAGTAGGAATATAATAAATATAATAAAAATTACTAGCAAGCCATCATAGTGATTGGAGTTCAGTCAATTACACCTTAGGAACTTACTTGAAGAAAACATTTCACTTTTTTTGAAGGAAATAACATTGAAAGTCATCACAAATATTTAGTTGACATGAAAACTTTATTTCCTTTAAAAAATCCAAGATTTCTCAGACCTTGGGCATGTAGGCAAACTTTCTAGTGTTTTTTTTTTACTGTTACTGATTTTGATCGTTCAAAAAAAAGGAGAAAATACATACAGTATAAGAAATGGCCTGCATCAGTGACTGTGTAACAGAGTCGTTGGTTTTGACTTCTGTCCACGTTACTTTCAACGTAACAAATCTTGGGTCGAATATATGTAAGCACATAAACAAACTGAAGAGAGCCACTTTGATGTTGGTGATTAAGGCACCAGGCTAAAAACCAAGAGACCATGAGTTCTAATCCTGCCTTTAAATAATAAAGCCAGCTGGGTGACCAATCACTCTCACAGCCGTTGGAAGGCAAACTACATCCAAAATGTTACCAAAAAAAACTGCAGGGACTTATCCAGCAGTTGCCAGGAGTCAACAATGACACAAGGACACCAAACAAAGAAACATCCCTGAAACAATATTGTTCACTAATTTGCAAGTGTAAACCACATTAGGAAAACAAGATAGGATCAGAACTACCCTGATAGCCTTGCAAAAGTGAACAGTTCTAGTCATCATTTTAAGTAGTGAAATATTGTAATATACTTAGCAATAGTTCAAATACATTACTAAAATTTGCTGGGTTATTTCTGTTTCTTCTTCATTTTGACAAATTTAGTGTTAAGAATCAGATTTTCTTCATAAGTTCAGCACCTCAATTTATTTGGTTCTTTTGAAAAAGAATGTCATTTTATTGTGGCTGGAAATAAAGAACTGCATGTCTCTGTTTTCTTCCACATATTGGCACTAATTTAAGCTTAGTCATAAAAATACTGACTAAATTTGCAATTTTTACTTTGACCCACTAATGAAGCATTCCCTCTTGAGAGAAACCATCCCCCCACTTCCTTCAGGAGGTGATTCTACCATGTCAGGGCTATTCCTGAATGCAGGTTTACCACTTTTCTGAATGTCATATGATGGAAAGAACACCAACCTTTCTATCAGTTTTCTGTAATACTCCATCCCAAATTAAATCCACTGATAGCTCAGTAGGACAAAAGAGTGGCATGGAATGATTTACAGCAGGGGTGTCAAACTCGATTTCATTGAAGGCTGCATCAGGGTTGTGTTTGACTTCATGGGGCCAGAGGGTCTTGACCAGGGTGTGTGTGTCCAGGGTGGACGTGTCCAGCTCAACCTCCATTTTGGCCGTGACGGTCTCTTGCAGTCCTCTGCCAGAAAAAACAGAGCTTAGGAAAGCTCCCCCAAACTGTTTTTTATGGCAGAGGGCTGCAGGAGGCCATCACGATTGAAAATGGAGCTCAGGATGGCCACATGCAGCCCTCCCAAGCTCTGTTTTCACTGGCAGAGGCACCACAGGCTGTCCTTCACTGTTTCCAGGTCAGTGCCACGGGCCAGGTCTAAGCACCCCGTGGGCAGGATCCAGCTCATGGGCCTTGAGTTTGATACCCCTGATTTACAGGGTCAATTTCCAGTTCACCATATTGTTAAATATTTGGTTAAGCTTTACCAGACTTACAGCAGGTGGGTAGACAGTTCTGGTGTTATTGCTGTTACTTGGGTTAGAAAGATAACTGGCATTAACTCTTATAAATTTCACTCTAATATCTCAATTCAATTAAATATGGAAAAGAATGCTGGGAGGAAGTGGACATAGCATCAGCCATAACACTAAACCACAAAATACTCAGAATGGCATTGGATTAGGAAAAAAAAGGTCACTGCCTTGATATAGGAATTCCTCCATAGAAGGAAAACCAGCAGCTCAAGACAAAATTACCATGAAGAACAGTCATAAGTGACCTGAAGAATGGAGAATCCTCACAATAATGTACATCAGCTAATAGTAGATGGACTGCTTATAATTAAATGAAGCACTGCTTACAGATAGCATAACAGATATCTCCTGCTCCCAGAACTCAGAAAACATAATGGAACATGAAAAGATATGTGGAAGGTATTTATGTCTTCAATAAAAGGTTATGGGGGCATCTTTGCTCTGGGAAAAACAGGAAATGAGGCTGAGCCCTTAGTTACATTTAACAATTAGAAAATTTGTTTCAGAAGATGTTGTTGCCAGAAATTCAACGATCACATCAGCTACAAGAGATTTGTTATGTAGCCAAAGCACTTAAAGTTTTTTAAAGCTCTCATAAAATATTTGGCAGAATAACTAGTATTGTGACAGAGACAACACTGATGACAATACATGATTCACTTATTTTTAGTTTGCAAGACACTCAAAATATTGTAATCAGATGTTTAAAAAAAAAACCAAGAACAAGAGATTTCAAATATTTTATTCACTGGAAATACAGGTTTAGCAAATAAGATGCTACTATAATCTTAAAAACTAATTATGTGTTTCGAATGTTCTGAGATGTCATGCACTATCTGGTGGCCTATACAGTGGAATGCTGTAATATGAGTTATAAACAACAAAGAAACAAATGTAGGATTGTAGCAAGAACAATGAGAATCTTTTCATAACTGATTGAATCTGCACTTAACAAGAGCAAGGTTTATTTGCATGGACAGAATAAATGAATATTCTCTTCCTTTTTTTTTTGAGTGCAGGGACAGTTGCACTGAATGGCTAGCTGCATATCCTTTTGTTGAAGGAGGAAATTTTGTCAGTTACCTGAGCTTTGCTGATAACGTTGTCAATGTACTGACGGAGTACCAATGCATGGGTTTGGATGGGGGCGGGAAATAGATTTTGGCTCAATCATCACAAGACTTGGTGGAGATGTCTGCTTGGGTTATTAATGTTACACTTGCAGTTCCAAGTTAAAAAAAAATAGATGCATAAGTCTTTGTGACAATTTTACCCTTTCCTTGAGAAAGAATGCTCCTCAAACAATCGTTCATACCCAAGTTACCTCACAACTGGAGTATTATAATGTACATGGCTCTGCCTCTCCAATATGTTTGCAGAGTGGGCTCACTCTAGGTCCTCTTACCTTGCAGGACCAAGGAAGTGTGCATTTTTTATTGCCGCTTGAGATATGAGTGTCCTTGGTCATTAAAATCTGGTTCTATCTTGAAGACTGGGATATGTGTATTTATTGATGAATTTGTGGGACCCCTATAATATGGTTTATTATTTTGCTTATTTCTGACTTCTTAATCATTTTTTTAATTGTTTTTGGAATTTGTAAGCCATACAGAATTTCATAGAATGTCATAACCAATGTATGAATTAAATTGACATGAATTAAAATTATAGTATCTAGATCAAATATTGGCTTGTTTTAAATATGTAGTCTTTATCATTAAAACAATATGCGATTGTTGATGGGATATCTATATCTATATATATCCATATCTACACACACACACACACACACACACACACACACACACATTTTTGGAGTATAAGACGCACTTTACCCCACTAAAAAGGTGAAAATCTGGGTGCATCTTATACTCCAAATGTAGCCCTGCCTAGCCTCTCAAACGGAGGTTTCAGAGGTTGAAAAAAGGCTCTGAAACGGAGCTTCATACTCCGAAATGTAGCTTCAGAAAAAAAACTTCTGAAATAGAAGTTTCTTTTGAAAAGGGGATCGCAATAAGTACATTTATAAATCTCCATAATTTATAAGATTATGTTTGTGAGCCAGAGAAATAAAATTGTTTTATCATAGTGGGCTAGCTCAACGTTATCCTGAACCAGACTCCAAGCTAATTTGTGTTCCCAAGCCTTAGCTTCAATGGATAGATACGTTATGGGATGTCCTTAGTGTTGTGAGACACCATCCTCTTCCATTTTAAAACGTCTTTGCTTCTTCCTCCTCCTCATGCCATCCATCCATCCATCCAGGTTCTAATGCCTTTGTTTATATGATTAATTTTCAAACATACAAAGTATAACACAACAATTTTTCCTATACAGAACTATATTTAGATTTCTGGATTCAGTTGGTGATTCAAATAGGAAATAATATATTTAAAAAGAATATATTTAGTTTAGGGTTACATTGTGGAGTTCTCTGAAGTTGGTTGATTGCTTGCAGATGTTTCATTACCCAATTAGGTAACATCATCACAATGGTGATTCAGAAGGGCATAAGAACATCACTTAATACATAGATGGAACAAAAGTGAAAATATATCTCTGACTAAAAAGTAATACAAGACCTTCTGTGAAATAGCACACTACTGATCAAAATAAATTTAAAAACTTTCAAAGTTATTTCCTGAACTGTATGCAGATAAAATTATGTTTGGAATAGATATATTTACAATAAATTAAAAATGTTATTTCTCACGGAATATAGCCAATAGTGTATGAACCATTGTCATAAGAAATCAGTTTGGTATGTAATGACCTAATAGTTAAGATGAAGTTCTCATAACACATTCTATGAATGGTACATTATTTGGTTGCATTTTCTCCATTCCCGCTTGAAACTATTGTTTTAAGCATATTTAGAGAGAAGAATTTCAGAGATCCTGAGATAGAAACAGAAGAGGGAACTGAAAAGCAGGTTACATTATGGTGCTTCTATCATAGAGTGATCCAATTGATATATTATAACAGTTAAGTAATTTTTTAAAAGATAGATATTTAAATTTAAGTTGATTTAATTGAATATGACTGTATAAAAACATTCTAAGTATTTTTTGAAGACATTCCAAAAAGGTCGAGATTCTTTTTTTAAAAAAAAATAGTGCTGTTCAATCTGAAAACTCACTGTGAAACCTACATCTATAATTTCTTAAACTCAATTGTAATGCTCAGTCAGACATTTACATGCCTGCCCAGGGAAAAGAGCTGCCCAAAACATACTGCTCTGTGCCTTCCTGAAAGAGTAGAAAGCCCCTGGAAATGATTTCTTCAGAACCGGGGAACCTGCAGAGCAGATCAGATTACAAAATGGCATATAGTGCTATGCTCCTCTTTCAAAGATATCCCTACCAAATTTTGGATTTTGCCCTTTCTAACTCAATCCTTGTACCAAAGACCATTCCAGTGTCATTCAAGTGTCATGATGAAATGAATGCAGATAATCCTCAATTTAAAATATGGGTGTCAAAGTTTCAGGCTGCTGTCACATAACATTACGTGATGTTTTTTTCCCTTTGCGGAGCTGCGGTGGGTGTGACCTGCGTGTGATGTATCCGGTCCATGGGCTGCCGGTTTGACACCCCTGACTTACAACTACAACTGACCCCAAAATTTCTGTTGCTAAATGATATCATTGTTAAGTGAATTTTGGCCCATTTTGTAATTTTCTTGTGCACAGTTGTTAACTTAATCACTTCAATTGCTAAGTTTATAACACAGTTGTTAAGTGAATCTGGCTTCCCCATTGATTTTGCTTGTCAGGAAGGACACACGGCAACGGTCATAAATATGAATAAATTGCCAAGCATCTGAATTTTGATCACATGTCCCTGGGGATGCTGCAATGGTTATAAGTGTAAAAAATGGTCGCAAGTCACTTTTTCAGTGTTGTTGTAACTTAAAATGGCCACTAAATGAACTGTTGTAAATCAAGGACTAACTGTATTTGTAATGCAATTTTTCTTTTTATTCAACTTAATTAGCTGAAATCATGAATTCAGCTGTAAGAATATAAAGTGTATTTAGAACTTAAATGTATATAACAACTTAAGTTGGAGTACAGTAAGTGGGGGAAAGTGGAAACGTGGCAGATTTCTTTTATACAGTACATTTACTTTCCAATAATTTTCTAACCTAAGATGCACAAGACTTCCAAAATGTAAAGTAAATCCTCCACTAAAGGTGAGAAACTATTGAACAATGCCACTATAAGAAATTAGAAAGTCCTATCGTTTTGTTCACTAAACAGAATTATTAAGAAATTACACTAAAATCATTAATAAAACAGTTCTAAATAAATATATGGTTAAATACAAATCTTTTGTACAAAGACAATATATTAGCAACAGAACACATATCCTCTTAAGAGATAATGTTAATTTAAAATTAAATAGGTTTGCTTCTAACACAAGTTTAATATGATAATCTTTAAGGAAGCAATTACTTAGGAAAGCAGTTAAAACACCCACCCACATTCATAAATGTCATTAGAGAAAATGCTGTTGAATCATTCACAGCTATGTTAATTGCAGACAACCAAACTGGACTTCTTACTGATCAAAACTAAAATGTGCACAGAAATGTCATTTTCCCTTTAGAATTTTGATTATTCTCTTTTAAGGCTTCTAGCCCTGTGAGAGCCTATTTATACTGTGATTTCTGGCCATAACAAAGAAGTATACTGTACCTCTGGTGTTGATGGCTGTTGCCGATGTGACTGTGCCTACGCCTGTTAAGGCTACAGTGGCTGTGACTGTTGCAGTGGTAAGGGAGGGGATGACAGTGGTGGGAAGCAAAATGTTGGAAACATCTGGTGAGTGGAAAAAAATATAACATAAAATCATATCATGCAAACAGAGAGAAGCAGCATAACAATGATTCAGCTTGTCAATACACATGTAGAAAATGTATCAATTAAAACATGCTTAGCACAGATCAACAAAGGTAAGGTAACATACTTTGAAATTCTTGACATTAGATCTCTCTCTCTTTCTCTTTCTTTCTTTCTTTCTTTCTTTCTTTCTTTCTTTCTTTCCCTCTCTCTCTCTCTCTCTCTCTCTCTCTCTCTTTCTTTTTCAAATCTTCAAATAGTATCAGACTGAATTTTGGAGCACCCAACAAAGAGAATTGTTCGAAAGAAAAGCTTTAAAGTCAGAGAGTAAATCTTTATGACAAGAATTCATTTCTTTGCTAAGCCATTTTAAATGCTTTGTATGGTAAGAAAGCAAATATGGATGAAATAACATGCTGTGTCAGCGTGGGAGATGACAAACAACATCATCATGCTAAAATAAATACACATGTTAAAGTGATGGTTTTATGTTAAAACACCTACTTTTTAGACAGACTCAATGAAAAAAAAAAGTGAGCAAACATCTACTAACTCTAAAAGCTGCTGGTTTTGGTTTGCTTGTCTTCTTCCACATTTTGTTAGAGACACAGTCATCTGCTAAGACCCAGAGCAGAAAACACATAAAAACCCCTTAACTTTTATAGGGTTCACTATCGGTCAACAGCATTGGTGAATATTAAGTGTATAATATCAAGAAATAGTTTATTAACCTTAATATTTAGTGGGGGGAGGCAGTTTTGTGAGCTATTAACATCAATGTGCTAATTAAAAGTGTATCTATGAGGACACTTACCAGAAGAGAAACAAACAAGCATTATCAGCATTCAGATCATATTCTAAAGAATGAGCTGCTGCATGTCAGTCTAAATATATTACTGATAATCACATTATAAATTCCCTATTCCAATTCCATGTATGCATAGGTATGTATGGAAAATGTATATGAGATAGATATTTTAATTCTGAAAGTGCAATAAACAGAACATGGGGCAAGGGGAAACTTCACTGCCTAAAATCTAAACTCTTCACTGCCTGAAGCAAAGGGTTTTTTTTTTGGTTAAAAAGACACAGAAGAAAAAGAAAACATGGAAGAAAACCATTGAAAATGTTCAGAAACTTGGCTTTAAGCACTGTGTATCTAGGAAACCAGCCACATAGACAGAGTTAAAAACACCATTAGTTCAGGAATAGCTAATGATATCTGTGGAGGGAGGATAATACAAGTCAGAAATACAGCTTTCATTTTCTTTGAAAACCAATATCAGAGCATTATTTCTGTGGATACATGGTAAATAAAATCAGCAGCATCATATAGGAGGATTATTTTCAAAGCACAGAATCCTGAGGTTTAGAATATTTTATGTATACCAGCAGCCTCCATTCACAGCTAATTATTCCACTAGACTTTTGGATTTTAGACCTATTCCTAATGTTCATGCATTACAAATTATATTGCCATTTCAAAAGACTGCCTGTCTTTTCCCTAGTTAATTCATTTGAGATACCCAAAATGTCACTCTACCATTCTCAATTAATTAGAGCAAATATTATTATTCTCTAACATTTGCTTTTGCAAAATTTTCACATAGGTATCTATATAACTCTGTGCGCACATCCTTAACATATTAACATTTAAAGCACTTCCTCAATAAGAGATAACCCTGGCTATCAAAATTAAGGCAGGCTTTTCAAAATTTAATGTTGTCACATTAATCAGAAGGAGAAACTACAACATTGCCTGGAGAGCAACTGCCATAACTATTAAACAGAACTGACATTAGTCAACATTAATCATGAATGCTCATTTAAAAAAAAAAGAAAAAAGAAACGACTTGTGCATTTCTTAGCATTATTATGCAAACAGCATAATTCATTTAAAAATGGATAGGTTAGCAATCATGCAAGAAAAAAAAAAGGCTAGTATTTCGGAATATTTTGCCATATAATAAATATTTTACAAATTTATAATGTAATGGGGAAGAGCAATTCGTGACAGTTAGAACAATTAATCCGTGGAGCAGCTTGCCTCCAGATGTTGTGTATGCTCCAACACTGGAAGTTTTTAAGAAGATGTTAGATAACCATTTGTCTGAAGTGGTGTAGGGTTTCTGCCTAAGTAGGGGGTTGGACTAGAAGACCTCCAAGGTTCCTTCCAACTCTGTTATTCTATTCTATTCTATTCTATTCTATTCTAT
>JANHGD010003471.1:124339-134680 GCA_027560375.1 Imantodes cenchoa | reverse complement strand
GTGTTTTCTTTTCTGTGGGAAACGGGTCCAAATGGCTCTTTGAGTGTTTAAGGTTGCAGACCCCTGGACTAGACATACCCAATTCCTGGAGCTGTTATTCATATGCTTTAGCCTTCAGTCCAATCATTTTTGTTGCTCTTCTCTGTACTCCTTCCAGAATCTCAACATCTTTTTATATTGTGGTGATCAGAACTAGATGCAGTATTCCAAGCGTGGTCTTTGTAAAGTGGTACTAGAACTTCATGTGTTCTTGTTTCTATCCCTCTATTAATACAGCTTAGGACTGCAATGGTTTTTTTTTTGGCTGCTGCCACATATTGCTGGCTCATATTTAAGTCAGAGGTAGGTTCCTCCTGTACTGGACTGGTTCTATAGAACCGGTAGTACTTGGCGCGGCCTGGGTTGCTGGCTTAGGAATTCTGGGAGTTGAAATCCACAAGTCTTCAATTTGCCAAGGTTGGAGACCCCTGCTCTGAACAAGCCTCTCCACCTCTACCTGATTTTATAAAGCACCAATCTTTCCTCTCCTTCAAAAGCAGCTGGAAGGTAATCCAGATCATACTTATGTTTGCCAATCCAGGGATGTTTTCATCATGTGGTGTCAACATAGTGATTGCGATGTTATGACTGAAGTTCCATCTGGTTTTATGGTTGTCACACCCTGGCACGCACAATGCAGGTAAAAAGAGGGGGAGATTTATTTATTTTTTATCACAATCAGCTATGGCTGCCTACTTGACTTTTTTGACCATATGATGAGAACAGTCTGGTGACAACTTCAGATGTGACCATAATAAAGGTTATTTAAGTACTTTTAAGCTGAGTAGATCCCCAAAATAAGAAAGGGAAAGGGAAGAGGAAAAAAGTGTCTTGCGCACCAGGGGTGGGTTCTGACTTACCTCACTGCCAGTTCGCTTCCTCATGCACCACGTGGATGCGCACACGCTTTTCGTGTGTGTGCATGCACAGTGCTAAAACTGCAGCTTCTGCACAGAAGCAAAAAACAGCTTCTGTGCATGTGCAGAAGCGAAAAACAAGATGGCGATGCCAATGGTGGGTTTCTACCGTTGCGCCCTGGTGCTCCATTCTGGTAGGAGCCTGACGATTGTGTAATCGCGCGCGCGACAGCTTTGCATTTTTTGGCTCTCTGCACATGCGCAGAATTGTCCCTCTGTGCATGCGCAGAGAGCTGAAATTGCACGAGAGGACGCGAGAGGATGCACTTGTAGCAAGTGCACATGCGTGTGCCATCGCAATGCGCACAAGTAGTGAAAGGTAAGTGGAACCCGCCCCGGGCGACACCTATGACGCCGCTGAAAGAGCCGATTCGGGAGCATGTCCAGCCAGCCATAGCTGCCAGTTTGGCAAATGGGGGAGGGGATTCCTGCTACCGGTTCTATAGAACCAGTACGAACTGGCAGGAACCCATCTCTGTCACACACCACCTTATTTTGTGTTGGATGCATTTCTCCAGTCCTAAACAAAAAGTTCCAGGCAATTCCTATGCATGGGAGCTACAAAGTCTCCAAACCTCCTTTCCTCTTGAGTAGCCCACTAGGGAGGCTGATACCCAGCAGCCAAAAGTCATAAAGTAAGACTGCCTCAAGAGGGGAAACCAATATCTCACCACCTCTGCAAATCCCGAGGTGGTGGAGGAGGAGGAGGAGGAGGAGGAGGCAGCAGCGTCTTCACTGGTTGAAAAGCTCCAATCTCCCAGCCACCCAATGTCTTCAACCAGACCTGGACAGTCTCTGAGCTTTGCCTGGAACAGGAGGCCTTGTCAGTTGAAGCAATGCAAAACTCAGGAATTGCCTGGACTTCAGTGACCTGCTTGTGGGAAGGAGAGCAGAAAGAAAATGACTCCCAAACCACAATCTAAAAACAACCATTTGACCAGCCTCTACCAAGTTTTTTATTTATTTATTTATTTATTTTATTTGTCAAATATGTACAAGATAGTCGGTATTGATATAAGCATAAATATTAGCAAAGTAGGTACAGGTAAAATAAAAAAGGCAATAGGACTGTAGGACAGGTACCGTAGGCACAATGGTGCACTTATGCATACTCCTGACAGACCTCTTAGGAATGGGCTGTAGACAGTCTAAGGTTAAAGTTTTTGGGGCTTGGGGAAGAAACCACAGTCAGGTAGTGCATTCCAGACATTGACCACTCCGTTGCTGAAGTCATATTTTCTGCAGTCGAGTTTGGAGTGGTTTACATTAAGTTTGAAATGATTGTGTGCTCGTGTATTGTTGCGGTTGAAGCTGAAGAAATCATTGACAGGTAGGACATTGTGGTAGATGATTTTATGAACTACATTTAGGTCAGTTCGAAGGCGATGAAGTTCTAGGCTATCTAAGCCCAAAATTTCAAGTTCATTCCTCCTACCACAGTGGGTAACGTTGCCTTGTCTTTCATTTACTTCCTGCCAAATCTGCCTGGCCAAATTTTGCGTGGAGTGGAGTGGAGTGGAGTGGAAGGGAAAGGAAGGTTATATCACTCCGCAGAGTTGAGAGGCTAAGTGAAGTCAGAAGGGGCTTCCAGCCAGTGACTCTCTTGGTTTCCCATTTGCCAGAAGGGAAAAGGCTCTGGACAGGGACATCCAGTTATTTGCAGGCTTTCTGAACTGGTATCCTCCAAGGTGGTGGATAACCCCTCTCATCATGCCCATCCCTCAATGAATATTAACCGGGAAAGTTATGGATGAAATGCCCAGTCTAGGCAGGGAGTCTTTGCCTGATGGGAATTTAAATTGGTGGGATTGTTTCTCTTGAGAAAAGGCCTCCTGGATCCTGGAAGGATGCAAAGCTTGGAGAAGCCATCTCATTTCGGCAGGTTCCTTGGAGCCCAGCCTGCTTTCAGTAAGGACTTATTCCCCAACCAATCTGAGAAGATGTAATGTGCATCTTTGCTGTGAAGCTTATTTTGATGACTTTGAGCAAAAGGTTTTTGCTGACACTTTGCCCAGTACACTCCGGGAGTGTTGGACTGCATCATCTTCAATGCTTATGTTGTCTGGAGATTATGAAAGAGATTATCTTGTATCAAGTTCTGAAATCAACCCCTAATTATTCTGCAGTGTTTTAGCCTATTTGACCATGGCAAACTCAGGTTGCATGATAAATTTAGATTTCAGAATTTTATGTGAACTCTTCTGAGTCCACTCACTAAATTATATTTAGTTAACCAAGTTTAGCATGCACAAACAATACCAGCATCTAATGCCACTTCACACGGTTTAAGCTTTCCAGGTTCATTATGTTAGGAGAATTTATCCAGGTTTGACAGCTTAACGTGTGCATATTATTTGAATAATGCTGAAAAAGTGGAGCAGGAAAAAAAGATGACCAGCAGCACGGACTCAATTATAGTGGTGATCAGCACATGTTGGAAGACCTGGAAAATTCAGTTGAGGACCACTGTTCCTGAGGAAATCCTATGTGGTCGCTAAGAGTCAGCCTCAACTCAAAGACACATAAACTTTAAAAGCAGTATCAGTCAACATGATACAGTCTCTAGTGACAAATAAAGCTTTGGTTGTGATAGCTCACTCCTCATCAGGTGTCTCAAGGCAGGAAACCGGAAGTAGCCAAATGAGATTTTACTGGCTGAATGTCAGGAGCTGTTACCCATCCTGGAGGGCCATACAAACTAGAAACATGCCTACAAAAAATGGCAGTCAGAGAAGCCCACGTCCAGGCTGTCCCTTTAAGACGTCACATCCAGATATCAAGAGGGTGAAGATCTGTCCTATGCAGGTCTCTTACGCCCATCCAAAGGATGCATGGCACAGATGGGACAAATGATTGACAGGAAACCCCATATAGGGAAGTGAGTTTTCCCTATGTTTCTATAAAGTCGACTTAGGGACATTTGTACAATAGCCTACAGCAGAGGTCTTCAAATTTGGCAACTCTAAGACTTGTTGACTTCTGGGAGTTGAAGTCCACAAGTCTTAAAGTTGCCACGTTTGGAGACCCTTGGCCTAGTTACAAAATTTTAGCCGTAGAAACATTAACCAACATCACCAATGGGGTGCCTTCCGCCTATATTGGAACCATTTATGTAATTTGAGGAGGGGAGAGTTCTCAGAAACTCAACACACAGGGGAACACTATCCTTCCGTGTCTCGTGGGAATGCTGCCTCTTAATCCATTGCGTTTGGAAACCTTATTAGACGGGACGAGGGGGGGAAGGTGGGTCTCGGGCAATAAATAGACTTTTTTGGATTTTCTCTTCTGCTCAAATCAACACCACGATCCTGGACTAACTCCATCTGTTTCCACGAGGCCTTAATAATAGGGTTGTTGACCTTGACTGGTGCCCTGCCCACTCTCCCATAAGATAAAAATGAGAAAAGCCGTTTCCACTGCAATTCTGCATTAACCTAGGACCTCCGTTGGCTTCAAGGGGTTTTACTTTTAGGTAGGTGGGCACTAGGCTACTGGAAACCTTCCCTTCGGAAGTCTTTGGGCCCCCAAGTCGCGACCTTTGCTTGGAGAAGCCGGGCAAAGGCACCTGACCCGATTTAAAAGTGCCTCGGGGAGACACGCAAATTGTGCGCCCTTCCGACCCGCGCGACCCAAGGACAGGAACCGCCTTCAAAGAAAGAGGCGAAGAAGGTCCCAGTCAGTTCTTGCGTCGCGCCATCCCAAGTGCAGCGGTTCGTTTCTGCGAAGGAGAAACTGGACTTTCTCCCAAGCAAGACGACGTCGCACTCGGATCGCCAGCGCCAAGCAACTAGCTGCTCGCGTTGTCCCGTCTCCTTTTCCGTAGTCGCCAGAATTGACGACTAGGCGACAGCAGAGGCCTTGCGGGTCCCGCCTTTTCATTTCAGCTCAACGTGCAAAACGCGCTATCAGGGATCCTCAAACTTGGCAACTTTAAGACTTGTGGACTTCAACTCCCAGAATTCTGGGAATTGAAGTCCACAAGTCTTAAAGTTGCCAAGATTGAAGACCGCTGCTCCTGATGATAAATCTCATCCAGTAAACCGAGATTCTTGAAAGAAGCTAACTTCATTTTTAATGAGTTTCCTTTCCAGATGGATGGCATGGCAGTGCCATGGTGGTTGTTTAGGGAAGAAGAAAAAACAGTGCTTATTTTCTCAGGATTTAAAAGTTTGGTTTTATGGTTTTTACCTGCTGGATTTCATCATAGTTATGGCTGACAAGTGCAATCATTACAAATGATTGAGGCACTTTAATAAGGTCAGTAGACTTGAGCAATCTTCCTGTTGTGGATCTAATATAGAAGTCAGTTTATATAGAGCTCAGTTCTAGGTTGGGACAAACTATTTCATTACAGCAGGCTGTCAATTTCAGGTAAAAATTGTGCATGCATGGAAGTGTATCATTTAGGTTGAAATGTTCTCTAACAATCCCAAATACCTTAAATAGAGCAGGGAAGCCTACTGAAAATAGCAGAAATAGTAACAAGTTGCTTTTTATTGGCCCCCCTCCCACCAATAAAAATCTGCAATCTCCAATGTCTTCTAAAAGGAACTTTTTTACATAGCCTAGATCCGTGATGGCAACCCCATGGCACATGTGCTGGAAGTGGCACACAGAGCCATCTGTCCGGGCACACAAGCCATCGCCCATTACTTTTCCGGGTTCCGGCACACTGGCCAGCTGGTTTTCACGTGGGTGGGAATGCCGGAAACAGGAAGAGCATTAAAGAGTATCTTCTGGTTTTCAGCGCATGCATGCGCACAGGCCACCTAGTCTTCCGGTTTCTGGCACGCATGCATGCACGAAGACCGACTGGCAGCTGCTCTTCCTGTTTCTGGCACACACACATGTGCGGCACAGTTAGTGCAAAAAAAGTTCGCCAACATTGGCCTAGATAGATTCATTCAATAGTAGCATTTTTTCATCCATTATACTAGCATCAAGAATATTAATATCTTTTACAATTTCTGATTTAATCCCAATTTTTAGCTAATTTTATCTTCAGGAAACTATTTTTAATCTTGATGCTCAAAAGCCAAGCTCTTGAGTACAATTACCTTATAATTGTGATTATATAAAAAACCGGAAGCTTTCAAGTGACACATACCAGCTCATTGTCAACTGAATATAGACTTCAAACTTGTAATTCCTGTTTAGTTTTACTTGAATTCTAAGATTTTAAAAAACAGATTTACAACAGAGCCTAGGATAAGGGACATTGTGGAACAGCTAGAGTTTTGCAGTCTTAAAGTTCATTTGAAAAGTGACAGGTGATGAAGCAAGCAGTGAAAAAATGCAGCATCCATTCCTGACCTAACATTGTTGTGTAATAACTGATGCTGTTCACCATAACCTTTTCTTCTTCCTCCTCCTTTTCTCTCACTCTTCCTCCTTTTCTTTTTCACCATTATTGTGGATGGCAAATAGTTAGCTGGTTCTGTTGTTTAAGTTTTAAAATATGAAGTTCTTTTCTACAACAAATCATTGCTTAATCTTAGTGGTGGTCCAAAGGAAGCCCATCCAAAGATTATTCATATCATTAGAACCAATAATTTCTTATGTCCACCACTCTTGCTTTTATTTTAGTAGTATCACTTTGGAAAGATAATATATTTGGGGCTGCTTTTGTTATACAATGGGGATCGGTCTTGTAATGTATAGATATCCAGAGCTGTGACAGGAAAGTTATCAGGCCAAGCACTATAATTAAGGAAGAACTGTTAAGTTTTGTTTTGACATTTGTACTTCATCCTCTTCATATTTCATTTCCAAGACAACTAAAGACAGTGCTTTATGATTGTTACAACCCAATAATAACTGATTCCTTCTCTTGAAAAATATACGTATTCTCATCTGTCCTCTTTTTAAAAAATACTTTTGTGTGCATCTTTGGTTTTACATGACCTCCTAGCAGAAACAATATTTTATTTACATGAACATAGAGAATCAAGCATTATGAAAATAAAACAGAACTATAAAATTTGGTAACTTGTAGGTTTGTGAAATTAACTGGAGAATAGACAAATCACTCATGGAAGGACAGCACCCTACCCCCACCTCCAAAATCCCTAAAGAACTGATAAGTATTAAAAAAATAAGTTTCATATCAAATACACAGAACTGAAGGTATAATGTTTGAAATTATGCATATTTGTAGAATGTAGATTGAAAACTGGCATAAATAAATATATAGCACCAAATGATAAAAAGATTTTTAGTGAAAATATATATGGCCTTAATACCACCTATTTCTTTCACAGTTGCAAGGTATCTGATTCATGTTCACATATTTGGATGAATGGCAAGTTGGAGTACTCAAATACCAGAAAACGAATCTGAATATCTTGGCATCTATAGAATGAAATAATTTGGGACTACAAAATTCCATCTCTTCATAATTCATTTTAATATTATATTTTGATTATGGCTTTTAATTTGAAAAAAGAGCTAATCCTGAGATAACATATAACTTAAATCTTTTCAAGATTCTTTTTGTTCAATACATTTTTCTTCCACGCAATGAAATGTGAAAATCCATTTGTTTGAATTCATATTTATCTTTATAATAAAGCTGATATCCTTAATTTAAGATTTTAACCGCAATCCTATGAACTCTTACTTAAAAATTAAAAAGAGAACTCAATGGGCTTATGTTAAAAAGGGATGCATAAACTGATGGCATGAAAATATTCTATTTGTATAAAGTTAGGTATATTGGAAAAGAATTAACCCCTCAGTCATTGGTAACATCAAGGAATAAATGTAGTCAGAGTTACATTTTGATTTACTGCAAACTTGGAACAAAAATCTGAAGCATCTGAATAATAAAAAGTTAAACCTGGTACTCAAGTAAATGGCTGAACTTCCACCTGGGATTCGTTTGATCACTTCATTTACAAAAGACCAATGGTAAGTTGTGATTTATTATTTGAAAAGCTTTGATTTCCTTTTTAACAAATCTACATTAAAATAGAGTTGTTCAGAAAAATTGTTCAGAATATCTATTGTTAAAATGTGTATTTATTTTCTCTGTGTTGATACTTTTTATGGCTGTAATAACATACTGCAGATATACTGTATTTTTAACGAGTGCTGTAATATAATTGTTGGGCATGATCCATAAACCTGGTGGGGTTTTTTAGATCAGAAACATTGAGTTCAAGTATGTATGAGATTGGCCGTTAACTAGGTAGAAAGTCGTATAATATTTACTGTCTTGATATGCAAAACACAAATGAAGTTTTTGATAGCCTAGAGATTAGATAATGTTTATAACTAGACAATATCTTGAAAAATCACAGCCATAGAAATTGTTTGAAAAATTGCCCATTTTACTTGTGATATAGATATCACACTCCTTGGCCATGAATCAATTTTCAGGCCACCTGGAAGCTTTTCTAATAGCTTCCTACTTATCCAGCAGTGTTTGTGACTAATGCACAACCTCTGAGTGACTATACCCAAGATCTGCCAACGCTTAAATTAATCTCCGAGAAAATGTACTCATGAAATACGTTTTATGTAACTTTCTAATCAATGACAAATATCCTTCTGTTACTTTTTAATGACAACTACATTCCTTGTTACATTTCGAAAATTGTGTAAGTCAAATGGAAAATTACTTAACTGATTTTACCTGCATTTCTCTAATAGAACAACCTAAAACAATTGCTAATGTATTTCTGCCAAATAAAATATCTGCAAAGCATGAAATGTTTGTTTTGTTACAGGTATAGGGCTTTCATATTTGTCTTGACTTTCATGCTGTATGTTAGTTTTCATTTATCAAGGAAGCCAATCAGTATAGTTAAGGTAAGCAAAAAGGAAGTAAGTTTTTTCTATATCCTGATGATGTCAAACAAGGAAGTATATGTTTATCTTCTATAAAAGTATAATTGCATATGACAGTGCAGTAGATCTATAAAAATGCTGGATGACAATTAGAATTAGATAGATGTTAGAATTAGATAGATGTACAGTAATAAAACTACATAAAAATATTCATAACAAACTATTATTTGCTTAACATTCTACGAAGATGTTATATTCAAAGATATGTAAAACTTGTATATATAACTTAAAAGGGCTTTATTTCATTTGATGTCACATTATGTTTGAAATATTATAAATGTGCATTTAGGATGTTTGTAAGGAAACAGATATGTTGTGATGAATTTATCTGGCAAATTATGTTGGATATTCTCTTAAAAGCTGTCCAAATCTTTTTATGCTTTTCATTTAACTTTTCACATGGCTAATTAGCATTATCAAGTTTTGTGATAAACATAAAAGTTATAATTTATCTGAATTGGCCTTATCAAGTTTTAAAATAATACAGAGTAAGATAACTTATTCTTCATTCATTCATTCATTCAATTTATGTGGCCACACATCTCAAACAATTGACTCTGGGCAGTGAACAATCATAAAAAGTAAAAAGTAAATATATCCAGCCAAGAAAAAATATAATCCATAGACATTAATATAATCAGGAAATGGGGTGCTTAACTTTATATTTAATTTTATAATAAGTACAATGCCAGATAAATTTAAAACTGAATAATGCATGTTATTTAAAATTTGAAAGATTGAATCATCCTTATCAATTTTTGAAATAATATAGTATAAAATAACTTATTTAACTTCATTTTAAATATATTTACCAGTGTCTGAGAACTTGTGCCATAAAGTAAAGACTCAACAAAATAAAACATTCAACAGCATTTCTCTTCTCTCCCACTTTAATTTAGGGAGAACTGCATAAACACTGTACTACTCTTCAAATTACTGAGCGGAATAGCTATGAAGAACATGCCATCCACATTCCATCTGTTAAAACATATAATGATTCTCGCTGTGGCTGGGAACCTTTTGGTGAGTAGTAGGTCTTCCTACCTCTGATAATAATGAAGAGTGTGTGACCAACCATAATGTGCCTTGAGTGCAATCCTAAAATAATTGGAGCACTGCTTGAACACCATCGGAATTGATAAATTCACCATCAGTCAATTGTAAAAAGTAGCTTTTCTTGGAACAGCTTATATCCTATGGTGATATCTGTAACACCTTCAAGCATTCATAACTGCCTATCAAAGGTCCTTGAGAAAGGACCTGATAAGCAGACAAAAATGCCCAATCCAGTGTAAACATCTGGTTGATTGTAAATAATAATAATAATAATAATAATAATAATAATAATAATAATAATAATAAAGAATCAGTATAGGAAAACTGCAATACAAACCAGATTTGACAGTTGGCGCAATAAAGCTTTGCATGGGCAGTTCCTCCACAAGATTGAAGGAAACGTTGATAAGGAGAAGACCTGGTTATGGCTCACTAATGGAACACTGAAGAAGGAGACAGAAGGCTTGATTCTTGCAGC
>JANHGD010003469.1:86394-96469 GCA_027560375.1 Imantodes cenchoa | reverse complement strand
GGCTGCAGGCCACCAAAAAGTACCAGAGGTCGCAGAAAAAGCTGCTGCCATGCTGTCGCCGCCATGTTCTTCGTGCATGCACATCCCATTGCAAGGCAATGGGATGCGTATGCGTGAAGAACATGGCAGTGACAAACATGGTGGGTGGGGCAAGTGGTTCGGCGACCTTGGCCAAATTTCCACCAACGATTCATGCGAACCAGTGCGAACTGGCTGAATACCACCTCTGATATAATCTCACAGAAAATCTTGCTCTTTGTCTCACTCAGAATAGTGTAACTTATGTTTTAAAGGGGTCCTAAAATATGTTAATATAATTAGGGATAGGAGAGTTGTGAAATGTGTGTTATTAGGCTGATGTCTCAAGCTCCTTCTACACATTGAAAGGAATATGCTAGGACTGGCTGTTTGCCTAGCGGGCTTGTGGCTGGCAGTTTAGGAAGCAAATTAAAAGCCTTTAGTGTGAAACTGATTAGGGCCTTTTCAATATTAGGCAGCAGATAGTAACAGGCTAATTAAGGTCACAGAACTGAGGTTATTAATTTGAGGTTAGTGCTTTCAGAGAGGAGCTCTACTCCCAGAAGAAGCTCAGGAAGATAACAGTTTAAGCAATTGCTCCACTTTGGAAAAATGGGTCAAGCACAGGACAATGACTACTAACTGATTGTAATGCTGAACAGGTAATTCAGAAATGCTGCAAAGGTCATAAAAGCATGAATTGGTCACAAAGGTATTTTTTCATCATCGAAACTACAAACTGAGGCAGTCCCTAAACAAGAATGGCCTGTAGATGAATTTGTAGTATTATGAATATGGATTTATCAGTTGTAAATAGGACTTAGGTGTACTAATGGCTGCCATTCTATTGAATACAAAACACCTAGGGGTCATGTTTTAATACTCTAGCTTGCTTTTTGGATAGTAGAGGAATGATCAGCTGTGTCAGAAATGTACATCAACATTTCTAAAACACATTCTTATCCATTCCATAGTCACCAGTTTCTCACAATCTGGAACAATACCTTGCTGTTTTCATTTCATTTAGTTACTTCCATCTAAATAAATTTCTTTTCCAGAGTTGTCATCTATCTGATTTCTACGTAGACTTGAGATTTGCAGGTTCAAATACTATATCTACTATAAAAGAGATCCCATATGTTTCAACTAAAAAGACTGATTCAGAATGATTGGCCATTCAGCATTTCAACTTTGTATACAGTTAGTCCTCGACCTACAACCATTCACTTAGTGACTGTTCAAAATTATAATGGCACTGAAAAAATGACTTATGATTGGTTTTCATACAACCGTTGCAGCATCCCCATGGTCAAATGATCAAAATTCAGATGCTTGATAACTGACATGGGTTTATGGACAGTTGCATTGTCCCAAGATCATGTGATCACCATTTGTAACTTTCCCAGCCAACTTCCTACGAGAAAAGTCAAGATTCACTTAATGAATCTGGATTCATTGAATGATCAAATGATCCACTTAACAACTGCCGTAATTCAATTAACCGTGACAAGAAAGGTCACAAAATGGGGTAAAACTCACTTAACAACTGTCTTGCTTAGCAATGGAAATTTTGGACTTAAATTGTGGTTGTAAGTCGAAGACTACCTGCAATGTATTTTGTAGACAAGCTTCCCAGAGTTTTGCTATTTCATGCCAAAAATCCCATAAAATTAAGTTGCACCTTCCAGATAAGAATGGGATTATTGAAACTGTAAAACTGTAGAACTTCCATTTGTTAAAAACATGTTTTATTCAAAGCAAGAGGGGAATAGTAAATGTAAGTGCTTTAACAGCTGCTATCCATGGTATATAATGATATGTTTTTATCTGAAAGAAGTGGTGACCCATAGTGACCACACATTATAAATGAAGTGTACTTCAATTTGTTTTTTTCTGTAGCATGAGAGGTGCATACCTACTTAGTGGAACAGCTCTAAAACAAATGAGTCCTACAATCATATTATGGATATGTAGATATGTTTGACTGGGTTTTGGCACAGCTTCAGGGAATTCTCAGGACTCACTCAAACCTTCTGCAGCCACCTGTTATTTGACAGCCCAGAGGAAAGTGTGAAGCAAAGGCTACCATTAGTCTTTCTCCTGACAAGTACCAATCTCAGCATGTTTCTCCACAAGTTAAATCATCTTCAGCAGAGCATATCAGATCTGATTTTCTCCATTAATGTCTTTCTGCTTGTTTTAAAGTTCTGTGCTGCTTTTTAATATTATAATCCATATCTGCTGTCAATAATATATTGGACAGACATCTTATTGTGGATGCCATCATTTCTATGCTTGGTCATTGGGCTCAGAATTCTTTTTTTATCAAAGTTCCTGGCTTTCTAGAAGCATTCCTAAAACTGATCCCATTAGCTCTTCACCTTGCATGTCACCACAGAAGGTCTCTAGGTCAGGTGTGTCCAACCTTTTGGCTTGCCTGAGCTGCACTGAGTGAAGAGGAATTGTCCTGGGCACATATAAATATATATAGTTAATATAAACAACAAACTTCCTTTATTTTGGGGGGAGAGGTCTTGTGTGCCCACATGACTAGTTGTTCAGGGCTGCATGTGGGCCACAGGTTGGACATGCTTGCTCTAAGTCAGGATTGTCAAACGCCTGGCCCGTGGACACTGGCCATGCCCATGGCCGGTTTAGCAAAGGGGGGAAAGTCCCAATATGTCACATGACACCACCGTGACGACATGCGTTTGACACCCCTGCTCTAAATTGTTGGTTTCTTCCCTGAACTCTGCTACTACAATATTTTGTAGTATTTTCTTAAGAGCTAACAACTTGTTAACTAATGGTGTCACTTCCCAAAATGTTTGGAGGCTCTTTTTTCTCTTCCAGAATGCATAGAAGATTAAGAAGATTCAAGAAACAATCCATGGTATCTCTCACCATCTTTCATCAGACAATGGACTGTCATACAATTGTTACTATAGGGACTTGCCAATTATTTTTACAGAAAGATGAATGGGGCTTTTCTCAACATGCAGATAAAGTTCCCTAAATGCATTTTATCTTAAATCTTCTTATAATAAATCATTTCATGTTCACAAAATCAATTTCATTGCTTATTTGGCTGAAGAAAAAAAATAACTTTTCTGATTGTCACATTCAGTTTTGTTGTACAATAAAAGAAAACAGCAAACATCTGTTTCTAATCTGTAGAGCGCTGGTTTGTTGTTTTTTAAGCCATTGATCATTCTCCAGGTTGACTGGCAGGTCACATTTTAAAATATTTTCTTGCCATTTCTAGAGTTGATTTACAGCCAATGAAAGTTCAGGTCAGCAAGGAACTATTATGGCTCAACTGAGACAAAATAGTCCTCGACTTATGACCACAACTGAGCCCAAAATTTCTGTTGCTAAGCAATACAATTGTTAATTGAGCTTTGCCCCATTTTGCCCCATTTTATGATAAAAAGAGCCAAGGTGGCGCAGTGGTTAGAGTGCAGGCTAGTTCAACTGATTGCTAGTTCAGCAGTTCAAATCTCACCGGCTAAGGTTGACTCAGCCTTCCATCCTTCCGAGGTGGGTAAAATGACGACCCAGATTGTTGGGGGCAATATGCTGATTCTGTAAACCGCTTAGAGAGGGCTGTAAAGCACTATGAAGCGGTATAAAAGTCTAAGTGATATTGCTATTGCTAAAATACAAGGAACATCATAGAATTCAGCTGAAAGCCTAGATCCAAGTGCGTAAGAATATCTCTAGTACCCCTAGTATATTTCTGTGAGTGGCAATTCATGCTTTCTTCTACATTATTTATATATCATCTATGTGCAGAACATTTTATAAAGAGCATGTTATGACAGCGGTCTATTCCCACAAGCTCAAAACAGAAACAGGAGCACAACAAAGGAATGGGAGACGCAGGTACGGTAACAAGAATGGATAAAAATATAATTTATATTTTGACTTATTTACAATAAGATAAAGAACTATCTTTTCATCTCATATACCACTGCCAATTGTGGTATAAGATTCTAAGAAACAGTTTAGTGAACTTGCTCCATTTTCTGGGAATCAAATCATTCTTAACAATACCTAATCATTTCATTTCGTTTTGTTTCTAGGTATCTTTTAATTTCCCCATCTTAAAGGAACTGAGCCACATTATCTGATTATCTAAACACTATTGTCAACCTGTATAAAGCATTCAACACCACCACTTTGCAAAACATGTTGATGTCAGGCCTGTCAAACTGGCGGCCCATAGGCTGGATGTGTCATGCGCAGGCCATGCCCAACCCAGCTCCGCAAAGGCAAAAAACATCACAATATGTCACGATACATCACGTGATGTGACCGAGTTTGATACTTGTGATGTACGTGAACCAGCCTGTCTTGAAACATTAAAGCAGCCATGTCTCAATAAAGCTGCTTTAATAGCTTTCCCCAGTTGTTTCTGGATGCATGTCCATGCATGGCTGCTTCCCCAAGGTTCATTACTGAGATGAATTTCACCACTGGTTGTGTTAATCATTCCTATCTATATTGAAATCTGGTTAATAAACTACAGATGTAAGTCAGAATACTATAAAAAAAGAAACCTTCAGGAATAATAGTACCAAGGTAAAATTTATAACAGCATAAAATCACAGAATTGTACCTTGTTTGCATGCTGCAATTTATTAGCAAATTGACTGATTTCTCTGAAAAGCAGGGATATTGTAGAACGCTTCAGTATGCTACATTGCCCAAACAGAGCAAGGGTATGGGAGATGGAATCCTGAATCTGAAACTGAATAAAAAGATCATTAAGTTTCATCCCACTTAAAAAAGAGTTTTAACTAAATTAAAATGCACAGATACATTTAGAACATTTATAGGACATCCAAAGGACTAGTAAAGACTAAAAAAAAAGCAAACCAAACACGTTATTGAAATGTACTATGCATCAATATAAAACTATTTTGTATAGTTCACCACCATTTAAAATATTAGTATATATTGTCAGAAGATTATTTGATCATAAACAGCATGCTAAATTACTGCCTTTCATGATAATGAACCAGTTTTAGAACTTCCATGCAGTGAAGCTACACTAATTTACTGAATACTATTTATTTATTTATTAGATTACTATCCTGCCTTCAGAAATCCAGGGCAGTATAGATTATGCTCCCACCTCCTACAATAACTTTGTGAGGTGCTTTGGGCTGATACAAAGAAACTAGCCCAGAGTCACGCAATATGCTTCAGTGTCTGAGGGCACCTTAATATCTGGGTTTACCTGGTGCCAGTGAGAATTTAAGTTCAATGTTTATGCTGATATCTGACAGGAATAAAATCAGAATGCAATAAACACTTCTATAACTTGATTTGGTGTCTTAACGCTGTAGGCGCTTGGCATGCTCACAGGATTGGCTACCACAATCCTCTATTAGTCAATATATAGTGTGTTCAAATATATCAATTATAATAAATTATAATGATTTATGGAATGCATATACTAGTAGTCTTTGCTTAATGACTGGTTACTTAATAACTGTTTGAAGTTATAAAAAACTTCAAAATATCTACTTACAACCTGCCCTCCAATTTATGACTGCTGCACGTGTGTGCGCACACACACACACAACCATTCCCATGGTCACATAATCGCATTTTGGGTGCTTGGCAATCAAGTCACATTTACTACCAGTTCTAGCATCCCTTAGTCACATGATCATGATTTACTATATTTCTTGCTATTGTCTGGTAAAAAAACACCCATTAGATATGCTGGATTTGATTAATGACCACTTGGTTTGCTTTATGACCATTGTAAAAATGGTTGTAAAATTGTAACTGGACACGTAGTGACCCGTTAAACAATGGTAATAACCAATATTCCAGACTCAATTGTGATCATTAGTTGAGGACTACCTGCGAACATGTACAAAACCCAGTACCAATGCACACAGTATCTTTTTCTCCCTTCACCGAAGACAAAAATAAAATAAAAATCAAAGTGATACTTTCAAATTTTGTTCAATCTATAGATGAATGCTGCTAATAAAATAAGCCCAAAGGACATTGTAAGAGTTGCAAGTTTAGTACAGTACCTTCTGAGTAATTGTAGACCACTTATATGTATAATGAGAAGAACTGAATTTTTAATAAATTTATTTTCTTCACTAAACTAGAATGACCAAATTATAGGATATCCACTTTCAGGGGTCATTATAATCCTTTCATAGCTCAGTCCAACAAATTGCTGAACAATCGAGCCATACCTTCTGATGCAAGGATTCCAGAGCTATACAAAGTAAGAAAATTCAGTTCCTGCCTTCAAAAATACTTTACCCTCTCCCTTTTTCCTAGCATAGGATTGTATGGCATTTTTGTTTATTTTTAGAATTCCCAAAACAATGTTATATAAAACTGGAAGCATAAACCTACAACAAATTTGAGGTAATATATTGCCAATATCTAATGGTTTGTCAACATCAGAATATTTTTCCTTGTTTTTTTAAAAATTTCAGCCTATATATGAACCGTTAGTAATGTTACTATTATTAATTTAAATGATATCGATTACCAATATTTGTAAAACAGTAACAGTGAGAGATTCTTAGTACGTGTTTCTAAAGCCATCTTCATATTCTCTGCTAAACCTCCGTTGATGACAACAACCCTGTGCATTACTCTTAAAAAATATACTATGACTAATTATTAATTTTGATATATAGCAAATATAGCAAATAGCAAAAATGGAACACAGTGTGAGAGTCTCATTGCTTTGTTCATCTCCAAGTTGATTTTCGGAATTTCAAAATCTCAGTCATCTTGCTATCATTCATTTATTTTTAATGTCTCTCTATATATATTATTAAAATATTATAAGAGATTCTAAGCTTCCATTGTTTAAACTGGCCAGGTTTTACACTTTTCTATGCATATAAAAAGAAGATATATAAAACTGATAAACTTGGAATAGGAATCTCAATAATGCAAATGCCTCCTTTTATAGAATATATTGACAGAGTGGGAACTTTGTCCAAATTTAATCTGCTGTTCAATTCAGCAGTATAATTATTGAGCACTTCGTTTTTATTATTGTCTAAAGCTGTTACGTTTGTTTGGTACTTCTGAACCATTTTTCCCAAATTAGTTTCATTTTAAAACCACACAAGTATCACAGCTATCTAAATCAATGGTGTTATTCTGGATTTCTTCCTATGCAGACAACACACCTTTATGGCGAGTGGGCGCGTGTTTTGGGATTATGTTGTTGGACCTGGTTTTTGGGCGTTATGTGAATTTTGTTGTATGGGTGTACTGTGTATATTCGTACAATGACAATAAAATATAATAATAATATAATTATGGTAGATTATTCTTAAGTTGCTGAGAATTGGGCAGTGTACAAATATTTTTATTTGTATTATTCATATCTACTGATTTCATTGGGACTTACTCCCACCTATTAATAAGATTATGTGAATCATCTAGACATAACAACTACAACAGCATTCAGACACTTATTGGGTTGGGGTGCCATGTTTCTGGTGGGGTTTTTTCTCTGTCCTCCATTCACCAGCAGTGTTAAAACTGAAGAGCACAGAAAGAGACAGCAACATTAGTACTTATTTCCTATTCCATATTTTTTCTTTACATATTTTGCTTAATGAGTTTAGATTATTTGAAACTCTACCATTTAAGCATCTTAATCATTAATTTTGAGTCTGATTATTATTCCTACCTATCATTGTATGCTAAACAAAGAAAAAGTTCTATATAATTTTGTCTTCCTTCCCTGCGCTTATTTACCTATAAACAACAGAACATTGAAGAAAAATCTCAACCTAAGGCATTTTAAATATAGAAACAATTTAGCATCCAGCATAACTGAGTACTTATTCAGGGATATAGAGGGAGAACAAGACAATGTAGTGATAGAAATGGTTATATTTTTGATTGTACAGGTGATCAATTTATGACCATAATTATCTTTGGAATCTTCTTTTTTCGAGTGAAATGATCATTAAGCAAGGCATGATATGATTGCTTTGTCCAATGAATGCAGTACTAGCTACACCATTGTGGTCATTATCTGATAGCATGGATGCCTCAGGATGGGAAGACCGCAACAGTTACAGAGCCCGCTGGTATGTGGAAAGATGCTATGAGCTAGGCGGTCTAGTCTGGCTATTATACAGGGTCTCCCATTGTGCAGAAGACTGCTGTCGGACATGCCCAGCTGATATGCGGTGCATCCTTCCTACAGAGGCCGTCTCATGCCTTTCTGCAAGCGGGCACCAATCTCACAATTGGAAAGTTCCTATTCCAAATTGTATGATTTGGAGAATCAACCTTCCAAATGACTGTGAGAATGGCACCAGCTTTTGTGATCATTTGGAAAGTTAGAAAGTTTGTATGGGTGGCTGTAGAGTAAGCTAGAACACCAGTTAAATATATTTTTCCCTGGATTTGTATTAACAAATAAGTAGGTTCCTTGTTGAAAATTCTATTTGTTGATTCATGAAACCTAGTAAATTCAATAAGGCTTACTTCTAATTAAGCTTGCATAAGTTTGTAGCCATACAAATAATACAGCAGCAGTTACTTTCCCCCCACTTTTCTAGACAATACAAAATCATACACAGAAACACCCCCCCCCCTTTTTAGTCAACGATAGGTAACATACTGCTAATCCAAAATATCCATACACAAAAGTGGACCAAAAGCTTCACAAATGGTATTAATTTAGACTTTTACAAAGAATAATGTAATAATAAAATGCCATTTAGCAAAATTAAACATAAATGATAAATCATGGTTAAAATTTTACCAATAAATCCTTTCAGTGATGCTTATAATTAATAAATGAAACAGATCAATGAAATGTAGAGGGAAGAGATTAATTGGGGGAAAAAAATATAAAAGTTAATACCCAAATAATCAAATGAGGCATGAAGAGGATTTGAGTGATTAATTCAATAAACCCTGAGACTATGATATATTGCCTTTTTTATATCAGTACGCTAACTAGCAAAGGACTACTGACAACTGCATACTTTCTTCCATCTGGATTAATGTAAACTCACTTGACAAATCTTATCTGGACTGATTATATTAATGTATTTACATTCAGTTCTTGGGCATTTTAAAAAAAATATGCTTAGGTTACAAGCATTACTGTTTCTAGAAGAGGGTTTTTTATTATATGAAGTATCTGAAATAATATCCTGAATAAATTTTTTAATGTTGAATTTGATTGTTCTATTTTTAAAAACAACTCTAGGTCTCTCCATATAACCACATCGTGATATCAGACAGTTTGAGGAAACAGATGAAGTGGCATTATAATCTCAATTTCACATTTCTGATAGTTGAAATTTCAATACTGATGAAAGCAAACTTTCAGTTGAGGGCAACAAATTGACAGCTTAAGCATATGGAGTATTATCAAAAATTATTTGATCCTCCCAGTACTGCTGGGAAAATATTCCTTGTCCTAGGGAACAAGAAAGGACCAACATTAGAGGAGAGAGACTGACTCTTCACAATCATGAATTATAATCTGCCAAGTGCTTGCAATTGAATTTGGTTGGCCATGTTGTATAAGATAAATCACAGTTTAGCTTTCTGATTTCCAGACTTACAGTATTTCCTTTTAGCGGATATATGATCTACAAAATAATGGATAGGATTCCAATTTGATTGAGAGAGCCACAGACACAAATACTGTAATGGCAGAGCAGTTTTTTAAAAAAATGTTTAGTCTCCTATTACTTACCTTATTTCATGAGATTGAAATAAAGTATCCAACAGAATGGTTGGGCAAATGCTGACAGCAGAGTCCAGGGTAGATTCTATTTGCATGCCGCTGCAACCAATTTAAAACCTCACATCCGGCACATGCTACTGGCTTTCATACAAACAACACAGCATGTAGCAGCTTGACTTTGAAATTTTACCATATATTATGTCTGCACTATTCTTCCTACATCACCATATTTTTCGGAGTATAAGACGCACCTTTTTCCTCCCTAAAAGAGGCTGAAAATTTGGGTGCATCTTATACTTTGAATGTAGCTTATTCGAAGCTTTTTTTTCC
>JANHGD010003468.1:84557-108066 GCA_027560375.1 Imantodes cenchoa | reverse complement strand
ATCTTTTCTTTTATGTGCACTGAGAGCCTATGCACCAAAGTCAAATTCCTTGTGTGTCCAATCACACTTGGCCAATAAAGAATTCGATTCTATTCTAAAAATACTCATGTTTCCTTCTCATGCAAGCATATAGACTTTGAGAAACATAATGTGTTCACTAAGGAATATGAAGACATTTCTAATTACAATAAAAACCTACAATAATAACAGTTTATTCTTAAATTTTTATGAACTTTTATATAGAAATATTTAAGGTAAAACTAATCAAAATTTGTCAGATGTGGTCATGTAAGACCCACTTTGCTTTGGTCTAAACCTAAAAAATGTACAAATTTAGTTCATTCCTTAATCCGGGAAGCTTACTCTCACAAATCTGCCTCTCCTGATAAAATTAAATATAAATTTAAGCTGCTAAAACTCAAATACATTTTTATATAAGAAATATATACAACTGTAGAACTTCAACACTATATAGTACCACACCTGTTTCCTTGATGTGAAATAAATAAATACATCCAAATATTTGCCTTTTGATTAAGGTACAATTGGAAGGTATATTCGTCATATGATATTCTGTACATGTAGTGATGTGTAATCTTTGCGTGATTACAAACCACTACATGTATATTTGAAGTTTACCAACTGATTTTTAGAAACATTCCTTCATGTTAGGACTTGCATATATGGGTCTTTAGGCAATAAACAATTGTTTTTGAAACACTAGAGTGTGTATAAATCAGGGCCATGGTCTATTTGCAACCGGGCTGCACAAGTGGCAGACCGACACACACAGAGCTCAACTTGCACAAGTCGAGCTGCTCGCACAAATGTGTGTGCACCAGCCTGCCGCTCATGCAGCCTTGTTCCACACTTCCCCCACCCGCCAAGCCACCAAGCTGGTATAAATCGTTAAAAAGTATAGTTTCATACCGTACTTTGTTTTATGGCCTTATTTATTTTATAACAGTCAATTTTCAAAATATAATTAAGATATAAATAAGTTGAACATTCAAAGTAAGTAATGTAAATGATGGTGAGGATGATGGAGATAAAAAATATAAACAATTTTAATCCTATTCCTTTTGCTTTGGAATTTGCTGTGAATGGTATAAATAGAGCTCCAAACATGTGTAATTATATATTATGTTTACTGAAATGTATGATTTCTTGGCTAAAATAGATAGCAATAAAATTAATATTATATATTAAAAACCAATCAAAACAACTATTTTAATTTATGACAAAATAATATGTTATAAGTGTACTTTTTAAAGCCAAAACAATAGCAGTGATAAACACAATGATAAAGAAAAATATTACACAATCTTTTGGTGTCATATAAATATTGTCAAAAATGGAAATCAAAATTAATAATGAATAATGGAAGCAGCCCAAGGTGTTTGAGAAAAGGGGTTGATAGCTTGAGGAAATATATTATCCAATGGTAACCATGGAACATTACCAAAATACAGTATTATTTTTTTCGATTGGCTTAAAATGACGGGGTGGTGCCTTTTTTGTGTGGGTTTTTTTTTAGGAGAAGAGCCACATTTGGTCTTCAAAGGGTGGAGAGAGACCAAGATATAATCTTGGTTTAATTAAAATAGACAGTTTTTCCTCTTAGCATTTAATCTGCACAGCTGTAGGCCCTGCTTTTTTTGCATTTAGTTCTTACAGCAAAGTTATCAATACAGTGAAGGATTTGTTTATCATGCCAGAAGAGACTGGCATTTACTAGGACTGAGAGGCAGTTATTGGCTGAAGGTCATCTAGCTGGCTTCTGTGACTAAGGAAAGACTAGAATCTGGATCTTTCTGTTCCTCACCCAGCAACCTTAACTACTGTTCTACCTTGGTTCTCAATGAAAATAAACACGGCTAATACAATACATTGCAATTTCCCCTTTTGTAAAATTGCAAATAAGTGACAGCTCTTGGAACTACTTTGGAAGAGAACAAAAGACATACAGGTTGTTTACTTTAAGCATGAAAGCTTACAAGGTTTTGGGGGATGAGAGGAAGAAGTCGTGGTGGCTTCCCTGGTAGATTCAAGATACAAATAAGAAGCTACATTTTCTAATTTGGTCTGCTGGAGTTAAGATATTTTTATGAATCTTGTCTACATGTGCCACTTAAAGGATAATTTAAATTCTGGAAGGTTGTATTTTGATGACTCTGCTGTTCAACATTGAAAAATATGAAACGGGTGAAAAAATAGGTTTATTCTATTAAATTAAATGATAATTCCACTTTCAGCAAATATAACAACTTTTCCACAGCTTCCAGTTGTTTGGGACTATTATTTCTCATATGTTGGGTTTCTGGTCCATAAGACATGATGACCTCATTTGGAATTCAGAGGAAATTTTGAGATGTCTCATAGCAAGGCTGCCATCATAGTCATCATCATATTTACCTCAAGACAAACTGATAAATTGTTTCCCACCAAACCTTTAGACTTCCAGAGTGCTCTCAATCCCTCAGATTTCTATTTTTATTCTATTTTTTTTCCTTTTTTGGCACACTTTTAAACAAACTTGGTCTGCAACAATGCTGAAATAAAAATGTGCTTTAGGCCAATATCTGCTTTAGGCGTGCTTCGTTTCTATATAAATGCTACCAACTGTTAATTTTGGCCCCCCCCTCTCTCTCTCTCTCTCTCTCTCTCTCTCTCTCTCTCTCTCTCTCTCTCTCAGAGAGAGAGAGAGAGAGATACATTCTGACATGTATTTATCACCAGAGATTAAAACCCATTGTACAAGTCCTATCTTTGTAGATATTATAGCCTGTGTTAGTTTGTCCAATGTGTGAGAAATTTGTATAATATCCTTTTTATTTAAACATTCAATTAATAACTAGTTGACCAAGAAGATATTGGTTCCAGGAAATGAAGCCACTTTTGGGTTCTTCTATCTTGTTATTGAGAATATAGAAGCAAATAAATGTTGAGATTTGATATAGTTCAGGAAAGGCTGCTCTGGAAATAAAAATCCAGAACAATAGGTTAAGCAAACTCCACAAACTAGACATCATTGTACTTTTTTTGTATGTATGCAGTATGTATGAACTGAAAAAAGCTAGTTGAAAGTCAAGTGAAGCAGTTATATAACATTATTAAGTGAAGTTAATGAAAACTGAAACTAGGTATGTTCCCTACTATTTATCCATGTCTCCTTTTTCTGTGTAATTCTTGCCTTTAGTAGACAATCCCATCAAGTCTGAATTTTTTTTAAACTTCAAAAATGATATTTAATAGCAATAAAAAATTGGAATATGAGTATTGTGATAAATCTAAGAATATTTATTTTCTCTAAGTCATTTATTCACAATTCTCCTTTAAAATTTCCTTTTTTTAGGATTACAACTGCTTGAAAAAGATTACAACAGCTAATTTTTTTCCTTTAGCTTTTTTTAAAAATATGAATGAATGGTGTTAAAGTAGATAGTATGGAATTAAAGACTATCAATAGAGTTGCAGATATTTAGTTTTGAAATTCATGCTATTATATCTGCCCCCACCGAAATTGTACCTTCAGGCATTTGGATCACAGCTAGCAGCCCTGTTGATTAATGATGTTACCTAATTCTTACTGTTTCCAATCACAAAGCATGAAATAAAGAAATTATTTGGGCATTGCTTATGATTTGAATGGAACTTTAATTAAATTTCCAATAACCAACACTCATGTAACATTTCCTTTTTAATACTTCAACTTTTAATTAAATCATTGGCAACTTTTCTTTATTTCAACTAGCATTTTGGTCTGGCTGAAACTGACTGCAGGCCATAAAATACTTTTTAAAATGTCTATGCAGAATAAGAGCCTTTTTTGTGTCAGTGCATTCGGTGCAAGCCCAGAACGGTAAATAACTTGCAAGTATCATTTTGACTGACTTGTCTTTGAAAGACATGCAGTCTACCGAAGCAGCTCTGCAGATGCAACATTTTGAACTGCAACACTAAATCACTCCCAAGGTTAGTGTGCTAATGTCGAAAATGATTATAAACACCTCAGTTCCTCATATTAATGAGTTATAGTCAATGGGAAAGGACAAAAATCTATAACTTTTCCACAAACTTAGTTAAACGTCAAGGTTTTTAAAGGCCTAGTTAGCAAGTATATTAGATGAGATATGTCAGTTTCCCAATTTACGACTCTGACTTGTCTCTTGTGATTCCTTATAGCCTCTAGCCATTCTCCTCTTACCTGAGGCATTCTCGAGCAAAAACCTGATGCTTCCAGTCATTCTGCATTCTTGTGTTCCTTCAAAAATAATTGGACAGGCAGCTCTCCATAAACAATCATCATTAGCTATAGAAGGTACACAGATAAGGACACCACAAATAACTTGCCAGAGAATATATTCAGCTAAATAATAATAATTTGGCCAGCAAGTTGAAAAAAAATGTGATTGACAGAGATTTAATACACTTAACACTTTTCTAGGAGAATTCGAGTTGTTCCTTGATGCTCAAAAAGTCCTGCTCCCTGGAAAGTGACACTGACATTGACCATTGAGATGGCTGCTGTTCAATAAAATGTTCACTCTCCAGACTGTATGATTAAAGTCATTATGGGAACTGTCAGCAGGGAGGAAAAATGGAAAATGGAAAATGTCATGAAAAATCAACTGGCAGGAATATATATATATATGTGTGTGTATGTGTGTGTGTGTGTGTGTACGCACACATGCACAGGTGCATTTCCCAATACAACTAAAATATGTGTTTAATTTAGTGAAGCTGAATTAATGTAAAAGTTAAAATAATTATTTTTAGACCTAATGGCATGACTCAATTTTCAGCAAATTAATTATTTTGTGATGACTGCATCCAATTCTTAGTAAATGAAATATGATCAATTAAACTAGCTTACTAAAACAACCAGATTTTCATGTTCAACCCCAGCAATCTACAAGACTTTCAGAAGTGTAATTAAATAGCATTTTAAAATGGGTCAAAAGAGGCATATGTGTATCAGTGCCATCTTCACTTACTATAACTGAAACAGCTATCCTTTCACTTTTAAAGAATAAACTGCCATTGTAAATTCATCACTTGTTTATTTAATAATATGAAATTGAAGTATTCTCTTCTATTGGTAAATTGAAATATTTCCATAATTCAGAGAGCACGTGGAAAAATAAATGTTTATTCAAAATGTAAAAGCCTCTTCGTTTAAATCAATACACCAGCAGCTTCAGAATTTCAATCATTAATTTCAGACTAGGACTTTGAATATAGATGTTTGCATTAATCCATGATAGGGAAATAAGCATGCTAACATTACATTAATCCAGAACAGGGAAGTAAGCATGCTAACATTTTTTGTATGTTCAACATAAATGCCGGCTTTACCATAAAGCTGGACACCACCGATGATGTATATACTGCTCTGCATAAATTACAGTATAGATTTCTATCATTCAATTTTAAATCAGTGTTGTGGCATAATGAGTTTGAGAAGACTCTAATATGGCCTTTTGTTAACTCGTGAACATTTCACATATGAAGGGAACATTTGTTTTCTCTTTTCATATCAATATGATGGACTGATCACTTTTCTCTAGTATTAATTTGAAATAGTACCAGTCCAAAAGGGTCTAAAATATAGGTAACCATTTCTCCAAATTTACTTTCTTCACCTGTGATGCCCAGATTTTGACACTTGGAACATTGTGTTTGATATTTTCAGCATTAAGCACCACTTTAGGCTTTGGTTCCAAGTAACTCCCAGTCAGAAAGATCAGAAAAAGCTCAAGTCACACAGTAAGAAACTTTATTCACTGAATGAGACATTATTCATTCCACTAGACTACAAATCAAAGAGTATATCTTAGGCTGCTTAAAAATTCATTTTAAAATCTGATCCAGATTGTACTTTTATGGTAATTTCATACCATCAATCATCCTTTTACCTTTACTCTCTAGGTCCAATGCTTTCCCCATAGATCTCATTCACTCTACCTCATTATAATTCTTTGGGTGAAAAAACAGAATAAGAAACCTTAACAGAAAATGAGAGAAAGATGTAAATTTCTTGAGAAAAGTCAGGTTCACTGAGACGCATGGCTAATGATATGTTCTGATCTATTTTTAAAAAAAAATTAAAATAAGAACAGGGGTAAAGGGAAAGAGAGAATGGAAATGAAAAAATGTTCTTCATGCAAATAACTTATTTGTACTTTGTATTCTACCTCAATAATATCACAAAATATTTAATACAGGTAAATTGTAGGTAGGTCAGTAAATCAAACCTGCCTCAAAATAGTTTTGTTTATTTGTTTGAAATGATCTTCAATTAAAGTTATAAACTTCTTAGGATTCTCCCGTTTTCTTTTAGCAAAAAATTGCTTCCTCTTTCTTAATTCTAGTATATAAAAAGGAAGATAATAAATGATTCCTGGACTAAAACCTTATGCCACAGATTTTAGTAAGAGTTAATACTTTCAACAATCTGACTGTAGTCTGCTTCAATTAAATCTAAAACAGATTTCTTTAATTCTTATGGCTTCTCTAGCCACAAAGAAAGAAACAGGTGTCCGAGATATGTTCACAGATGCTTAAGGCAACAATAAACCACACTGAGTCCAGTGGAAAAAAAATTGAGCGGACATCAAAATTACATATAAGGATTATGATGCCCTAAATCAACGTTTATATAACCTAGGATTTCATAATTATTTGCATTTTATTAAAACTGGATTGTGAATAAAATCGAAACGAATATTTCAGAGTGCTCGGCTCATTTTAATGGGTTTAATACATTTCATCAGCATACTCAGTCCTGTTAGAATGAGGGAGGAGAATAGCTATTAACCTCCTGGGAAAAGAATTATTTTCCCCCTCAGCTCAGCTGGGTAATCTGTATTTCATTTTCTAATGCCTTTAACAAAATGTAGCCATAAAACACTGCATACCGGCAATGGGCATAATCCCCCCGAAATGGGTTGTTACCAGCACTTAGTGACCGGTTTCTTATTTAATAGCCTAAGGGGAAAAGCTTTAAAAAAGACTATATGCAATGTTTCCTCCCAGGCAATTTAAATGGATGCATTAGCTGCTTTTTCAGTTTTTCAAATATCTGTAACCTTACAAATTTTTGTCTGAAGAAGGTTCATAAATCAACCCTGCTTGTAATTTAGTGATATAAAGGAGAGAACAATTATATTAACCGTTAATACCACCTGGAGAATGAGGAATTAATTCTGCCATTAACAAATATTTGTTTAACAGTCTGAGCTGACAAATGTGTCATTGTTTCATTTTCCCAATTTAGATCAGCTTTAAAATTAATTTTAAAAATAGATTGTCATTTTAAAAAAACAAACCATGTAAGCCATACAGTAGAAAACATCGTATTTCTTCCAGAATAAAGCATGAAAATCAGTCAAGTTTATGAATTCAATAAAAAGAATATTTTTAATATTCTTTTGATGTTGTTTCCAGGAGGAAAGATACACTAAAGGGTCAAGATAAATACATATAAATGATCATACCTAATTTACAACTTCTACAGAACATTTGATTCAGTTCAGATTTTTGTTGATTTAACAAACTTGTGTTCTAATTCAGCTTGGTTAAAAGGAGACATACCGGACCTATACTACTTTGCTGCATGCCTGCTACCCTTTGTGGTCAATGCTATTAGCCACGGAAAGGAACTTGCAAGTACCATTTTCTGTTTAGAAGATCCTGACTTCAAAAGTTGGGAGTGGGTTGCAGGCAGAGGTGCAAGGTTGCCACTTGAAAGATGCCACCACTCAAACCAGTACTTCTTAGAAGGAAAAGTGCAGCCTTTTGCTATGCTCCCAATTTCTTAGGAAAATATTTTGTATTATGCACGGTGCAATATTTATGCTCCGTATTGTTTTATTTATTCAGATGTAGTACATGTAATTGAGATTTAGACCCATATAGTGATCTGCATTGGTACTAACTAATAAATAAATACAAAGAAAGAATATGTGAAAAATATATGTATCTAACAGATTGGACATAAATACTGCATCTTAACACTTTGCTAAAGTAAGCTCTCATCAAAAGCTGTAATCCAGCTGAAGTCGGATAACTAACCGGTATAACTGAAAACTTTGAACATCAGATTGAAATGCACTTACTTAACATTAGCTTCACGTTACATTAATATTTTGAGTATACATACAAAATAACTGAATCTGTTTATTTTTATAGCAAAGCAAATTTCTTCTATAAAATTTTTCAGAAACTGGAGAAACAATTTATCCGTTTGTATGTCAATGTCAATGTACGTGTGTATATGTGTATGTGTGTATGTATCAAATAATTATAGTAATCAAATACTTGAGATGGCTATAAATGCTATATCATATCTTTGTTATGATGATAATTAAGTCTTTTTCATCAACAAATACAAATAAAATAGAAGAAAAAAGTATGTAGAACAAATAGTTCAGGTTATAAATGATGTATTCTGTTTTTGTATCTATTGTAATTAGTCCTCAGTTCAAGAACTTTAATATAGTGCTTCATCATAAGATACCTACAATCAATGGACTGTATAGTAAGGAAGCTATTTTTGGACCTATTTGGATACTATTTAATCATCATTCACCTCTGAAAAATCAGGTGACATAATTTATGTTAATACCACCAAGGAAAACTTCAGAAGTTAAACCAAAATTTGACTCTATATTTTGCTGTATCATAGTCAATCAATAAACTGTATTGTGATAGATCACCTGAAATTTCCAGGTTCCAGAGTGACGTAAGGAGATTTCACCTGAATACTCTCCTGTATATCAAAGAAAAACTCGCATTTAATGACCCAATATTGAAAGCAGCATTTATGTTCGATCCTTTAGGGAAGACAGAATCTTTTGAAACAATTTCCTGGTGTATTATCACAGAGCAGACAAAATTATCTTCGTAGAGAGTTTGTACCATATCAAATGTGCTTGACTTTGCCTGGAGGAAATAGGGATCGATCAGTTTGGTCATCAGTTACCCAAACTACAAGGCTCAGCTTAATGGGCAATCCATATTTCCAGCAAGTTCCTATGTTTTGGGGATTTGTGCTATTTATCCCACCCAGTAATATTTTCTACTACTTTCAACAAGATTAGAAGCAATGTGACTATACTTTGCAGTCTGTTACAGAAATTAGCAGCAGACATGCAATAATGAAAACATATACCACATGTGTAAGTGTTAAGAACATCCTCTCTAAACATCCAGAATCAATACAATCAAGAAATTTATTTGACATAATCCACAAAAACAAAAATGGCTAGCTATTAAAACTTCCAGGCAAGGAGCAAAACTTATGAAATATTTGAAAAGGTGGCCTTGATCAATTAAAAATTGTTCCTTCCCTTTTTAGGCCTCATTATTTGATCATACTGGCTGATTTGGGTTTTGTACATTCAAGTCCCATAGTAACCAACAGTGTTTCAGCCAAGTTAGCTCTCCAATTGCTTAGACATATTTCTTGAATTGTGCTTAAGGAAACACTACTTTTCAAAAGTGATGCTGCTTCAGCCCAGTTACTAATGTTTAGTTTGGGGAAATCTATGCCTTTATAACTGGAGAGAAAAAATACAGGCTACAGAAAAGCAAAAGCAGAAAATAAAAAGCAAAATATGTTTTCGTTTCTGATCTTGGCATTTACACATTGCTTCTGTCCCCTGGTAGAGATTATCCTCAACCAAATAATGTTTTGCCCAAAACACTGTGAAGTCTACAATTTACCTACTTTGATTCTTTTTTACCTACTTATATAATATTTTTTACTTGGCAGTATTTTCTGAGCATTAATGTATTTGGAAGTTAAATATAGTTTTATCAGTTGTTCTAGTCTTTTACTTTATTTGAATATATTTATTTCCTTAATCTGTTTTGTTGTATTAATTATTACTTTAATATTATTTAATAAAATTATATTTTTTTCTATAGAAATATCTCCCTTTTCTGTTTGAAATTACTCTCATTTTGTTTGGGAATATAATGGCATGTTACTCTTTTTTAACCATTCTTCACAACAATCCTGGAGCTTAATGAAAAATAAATGTATTTTTCCCAACTTTTTCAATTGCTGAAAGCTTTTTCATTTTCCCTTTTTTCAAATATACTGTCAGCTTCAGGGTTGACATATACTACTCTCTCTATCCAAAAATAGGCAATCAATTGTGCCCATCATTTTAATTCTATTCATAAAATAAATATTAATAGAATCAATATTGCCCTAAATCCAATTATTATTTATGAGCTTCTTTCCAGGAGGTCCTATAATTTATCAATATTTATATATTTATTTAGCACTTACTTTTATCAGTTTGAATTTTACTATTGTCAGGTACCATAATACAAAGAAGCATTTAAATATCACCCATTTAAACAATAAAAGTAATATATTGTATACTGTGACTTTTCTATCTAGTGTAAGTACAAGCATAATCCATTCCTCAACAAATTCTTCCTAGATAAAGAGTGAGTAGAAAAGTTTATCAAACTGGAGTATTGTGTTAAGATCTTGTTAATCCAGAAGTTAACTAGCATAGGATTCATCTGGACATCTAGGAATGTTCTTATCAAAGACAATATTAGATTGTTATAATTATTCCTGTAAAAGTGTGAGAGCTAAGACTGACAAGGTAGAAACTAGTTCTAAAATAAAAGGAATTGATATGTAAACATATTTTAGCCTCAGTATCTCCCAAGGCTACCAAAAAATGCAGCCAAGTTTCTGTTGATTTGGAATGGTGGGAGAAAAAAGCCTAGAGTTAAACTTTGAAGAATAAACATGTATTAAGGCGCTGATTTTTCCCCCTTCCACTGGATTAAATAATAAACTGTTAAGATATCACTCTTATTTGTAAGGCAGCTTTTAGCTCTCCTGAATAACCTCCGAGACTCTTCTGCCACAAGTCCTGATTAGGGAATTAATTATCTGGAAAGCTATAATTTACTGTTGAGGCTTGGTATGAAGCTGGCAAAAAGATACAATAAAAATCAAGATGTGTTTCAGTTGCCCCAATGCTACAAACAGGGGTGGGTTCCTACCGATGCGGTTCAGTGCACCCGCACCGGTAGCGGCCTGCTGGTGACGTCACCCATCCCGGTCCAGTTGGTTGCCGATTCCTGGGTGCTGCCATCTTTTTAAAAACATTTATTTATTTATTTTTATTCTACTGCACATGTGCTGCCTTCCTGCAAGCTTTCCAAAGAGGAAAGAGCTGAGTCCCTTCTTGTCTCGTTTTGTTTTGTTTCGTCTCATCTTGAACAAATTGGAGGGTAGACGAAGCATTTCCCCCTTAGAACTGGGACATTTCTGCTGATTCCTTGCAATAATGGCTTTTGTTGATGCTGGCCTGGCCACTCCCACCCGGTCACATGACTGGCAAGCCACACCCACAAAATAAGACACACCTGCAGAGTAGTAGTAAAAAATTTAGGAACCCGCCCCTGTTGCAGACCCCTGACCTAAGGAAGTCTGCTACATTGTTGAAAAGCTCTTGTGTGCCAACAGGGGTTTTTTGTTTGTTTGTTAGAAATGTTTTCTTGATATACAACTGAAATCACACCTTTGTAACTTAATCCATTCTTCCTTGTCCTGTCTTCTGGAACACTTTAGCTTTTGATAGGCAAATCTATCCCCACTGACTGACATCCAGTCAGATACTTGAAGAGAATTATCATGTCTCCCTGGGTTCATGTTCCCTAGATTAAACATATTAAGTGCCTCTAAATGTTCTTCATAAGTTTCTTCTTCCAGGCCAACTTTTTGTTACCATCCTTTTCTTAGTATATTTTCTAAAATGTGAAACTCAACTGTATCCAGATGGAGACTAGCTAATATAGAAGACTGTCAAAATTATTTCTCCCTATCCTGACATTGCATTTACATTGGTGTAGATTAGGGTTTTATCTATTTCTTACATCTTTTTTTCAGACCGATGGCATAGATTCAGTCCATGATCTACCAAGGCCCCGGATATTTTTTTCACATACACTCCTATACAGTATTGATATTATCTTCCGCCTCATAATCCTATATGCCTGCATTTCATTTTTTCTTACCCATTTGTCTCTTGAAATTCATCTTGCTGGTTTCTGCTCGTTGTCCCAGACTGTCACAATTCTCTTGAATCTTCACAACGTTCTCCAATGTTCCCCAAGATTTCTATCACCCACATCCCTAAATTGTAGCAAATTTGGTAATTCTGATTTCTAGCCTCTTATGCAAGTCATTTTTAAATATATAGAGAAGGACTTTGGTGCTCTGCAATATGCCATTCATTACTTTATTCTAAGTTGATATGGAATCCTTGAGATAGATGGTAGATAGATAGATAGATAGATAGATAGATAGATAGATAGATAGATAGATGGACGGATGGATGGATGGACGGGTGGATAATTTATTTTATTTTGTCAAGCATATATATGATTACAGAAAAATTATAAACATGATTCTGAGTACACAAAATGTATAAACATGGTTATAAGTACATGAGATGGTTACGAATACATGGGGACATTAGGACAGGGACGGTAGGCACGTTGGTGCGCTTATGCACGCCCCTTACAGACCTCTTAGGAATGGGGTGAGGTCGACAGTACACAGTCTAAGGTTAACGTTTTGGGGATTTGGGAAAGAAACCACAGTGTCATGTAGTGCATTCCAGGCATTGACCACTCTGTTGCTGAAGTCATATTTTTTGCAAGCGAGTTTGGAGCGATTTATCTTAAGCACACATCTATTGTGTGCTCGTGTCTTGTTGATATTGTTGCTTGTGTATATATTTGAGGTGCTTCAGCTATGAGGAGAATGTGGGTGTTTTTAAACATGCACAACAGGCCTATAGTGAGATTAGTTTTTATCTTGTTTTTAACATTTGGAAACAAGGAAGTGGGACTAGTTTATTAACTGATTCTTATTTACAAGTGGAGGATGGAGCAAGTGAGAGAACACGTGGGCGACATGCAGAAGCTAAAAGAGCATACTAGCTGGGAAGTTAAGATACAAGCTTGTTATTGATCTGAAAGAAAAACACAGCCATAGCTGGAAAGTCCCGGAAATACTTTAGTAATATGCAATTAAATCTAATTTTACCTGGTGACTTCTAAAGAATCTGGTGAGATGACTCATCAACATCATTATAGACTTTTCACAGGAAGAAAAGTCTCAAGAAATGGCAAAGCAGAGTTCCACACAGTGTTGGTGTAAAACCAAAACTGAGTTGAGTGGACGAATGAATAAAGTTTGGGTGGACCAATACAGTATTTTTATATTCTTGTTAATTTCTATTTTCCCATTAAACTCTTAACCTGTATCATCAGGTATAGCTGGATATTTGAGTCAGTGCTCTTAAGCATTTTTTTTTCCTTGGCAGCTCCTGGTTCCTACTATTAAACCTTTTAAAAACAAGTAGTCCTTGACTTATGACCACAACTGACCCACAGATTTCTGTTATTAAGCAAGACCACTGTTTAGTGAGTTTTGCCCCATTTTACAACCTTTCTTACCACAGTTCTTAAGTGAATCACTACCATTGTTAAGTTAGTGAGTGAATCTGGCTTCCCCATTGACTTTGCTTATTAAAAGGTGAGCACTTGATCCCTAGACACTGCAACCATCATAGATATATGCCAGCTGCTAAGTGTCTGAATTTTGATCATGTCACCATGGGAATGCTGCAACAGTTGTATGAAATATAGTCACTTTTTTTCAGTGTCATTGTAACTTCAAACAGTCACTAAATGAATAGTTGTAAGTTGAGGATTACCTGTACTGTATCCCTCCATGGTTTTGCCTATATAAGAATTATACAAACCATGAAAAGTCTGTAATGATTTATATGTCACACATTACAGGTTGCCTGGCAGAAAGTTAATTAAGAACCTGAAAAGGAAGGAAGCAGTAGAGCTGGTTTGTTTATAACCTGGTTTAAAAAGGGGGGGGGAGTTCCTTGGCATGTGTTTATTTCCAGGACTCTCCAAACCTTAATGGGAGCCACACTTGCTGAAATCTCTTCAACACAGCTATTGAAAAGCAGACATCAAATCCTGGACATACAGGAGAAGAATTAAGGGCAAAGGGCAGCAGCTGAAGAATGTGCTTTGGCAGTGGGAAAGTTTTTAAAAAGATTACATTTGGATTTGCATTCCTGCATTTTTGCTGACCTACAGACCTGTACCTAAAGTTATTGCCTTCTTTTATTTCTTAAGCAACCTGCAATAGAATGTAATTTTTCATGTTCCCTACAGAGAGCGAGTTTGGTGTGGTGGTTAAGGCACTGGGTTGGAAACCAGGTGACTCTGAGTTCTAGCCTTGACTTAGATACAAAGTCAGTTGGGTGAGCTTGAATATTGCAGATTCCAATTTCTTCTTCCACAGTTGCGATACAATGGATTTATTCGGTAGTGGTCCACACTGCAACATAGCAGATACCAGTAGTTCTAATGTATTTACTGATGCTCATCTTTGAGGGTAGCATTTACATTTGGAATGGAGGGTCCTAACAACAACAACAAAAAAAAAAGGTCACACCATCTCACTTCATGGCCTCCTTTAGTGGTAATGCCCACCCAACCTCCTCAATACCATTTTACAGTATTTCTAGGCTTCATAATAAGCTTGATTGACATTCATCTTTGGCAATCAATCCCTATTGTTGGGAGCATCCTTAAGATCAATGCATGTCTCACAGGAAATCACAGTTCAAATAGTTTCTCAGCTTATCCTGTGGGCCCTGAATGATTTTCTTACTAATCACTTGCTCCTGTGATCCTCTCATCTTCATCCCCTCTGCTCAGAATCAGCTTCCCTAACTTACTAACAATTTTTGTAATTCTTCATATCAGAAAGGGGAGGGGTTGTCTGTAGATTTCAAGGACTACAAAATGCTGCTGTTGCTTCTTTAGTGTTTGAAGGCCACCTGCTGTCTTGCTGCCTCTCGAAAAATAACACGGATTGATCCTGCAACGCTGCCTTATCCTGAAGTTGCCTTAAGTTAATATCTCTGAGAGATCCCTCTCTGTTTTAAGATTACTTGATTAGATTTTTTTTAAATTAGAAAGAAATATTACCAAAAACAAATACTTAAGATGGGAAAGAGAAGAAAAGTACTATAAAAATGGGAAGGGGGGAAGAGGCAGGCGGGCTTCTGACTTTTTCTCCCTGTTCTGGAAAACTCAGAGAACTACTCAGAGTAATTTGTATTCTCACTTCAGATATCAAACTAAGCCACAATTAGCTTGCTTGCTTTCAATTTTGTGTGTTGCATGAAGCTAGCCATTTCATTTTATAAACCATGGTTTGTAGGTTTAGTGGAAACTCAGGACATGGCAAAATAAATTTCATTTATTTTTATTTATTTATTTTGTCAAGCATGTATATGGTTACAGACAAAGTACAAACATGATTGTGAATATATAAGAAGTACAAGCATGGTTATGAGTACATGATCTTTTACGAATACATGGGGACTTTAGGACAGGGACAGTAGACCAGAGGTGGGTTCCTCCCAGTTTGGATCGGTTTGCCTGAACCAGTAGCAACCCGCTGGTGATGTCACAATGACATCACAGAACCAGATCGGTTGGTACTGGTCCGTGGACACTGCCATCTTTTTATTTATTTATTTATGATTTTTTTTTTCTGGATTTTTTTTCTTCTGCACATGTGTAGAAGCTGAGTTCCCGGCACTGTGCATGCATTGCCATCTTGTTTTTGGTTTTGAGGGGGGGGGATTTTTAAAAAAAATTTCGGCACTGTGCATGCCTGCGCCCACAACGCACAGCATGGGAGCAAGCGAACCAGCAGCAAGGTAAATTAGAACTTACCCCTACTGGTGCGCTTTATGCATGCTCGCTTTACAGACCACTTAGGAATGGATTGAGGTCAGTGGTCTAAGCTTACAGTTTTGTGGTTGAATGCTTTGGTCTATTTTGGAACCAACTCCAGATTGTGCCACTTTACAATATTATCTGTTTCCAAGTTAGGTTGTTTTCTCTCCTTGTTTTAATGCGGTTTCTTTGGTGTGGTATGGCTCTTGAATGTTCTATAAAAGAGCTAATGGACTCTGAGATGAAGAAGAATGATTTAGTAGAGAGCCACTGGTATTAGCCATGCAACTTGCCCTGTACCAGGTTTGTCATTGTACCAATTCATAATTTGAGCTTTGGCTTAGCATTTTGTATTAACCTAGGTGACCTTGGTTTATTCCATGAGCCATGATTAAGCAAAGCTTAGTGTGATGTGTGAAACAGTCACAACCTGTGCTCTAGACCAATGTAGTAAATTACAATTATAATGGCAGTAAATGGAAAATTAAAAAAATAAAACTGTGTTTCCTAATAGGAATTTTGTTGTGTGCCTGATCTATCCAAATTCACATTTGAACATTAAATATTCAAATGCAAAAGGCTTTTGAAAGATAAGTTCATATTTCAAGAATTCAAATGGAAGCTTATATTTTTAAGTCTAAACATCCCTGAGCAATACCATGGATATGCATCACCTGTGAAATAATCACTTAACCCAGGACAGGTAGATTACAGGAGAAGATTGCCATGTTGCAAAGCAAGCAATTAGCCATGCTTCTATGGTTATGCTGTTTACGCCATGTCCTTTTTAAAGCTCATCCATCCGGTATCATCAGAGACCACAAAGTAATTAGTTTTCACCAGGCACATTTATAACTCATTGATCATACTTCTTGGCATGAGGTGCTTTGGTCACATAGGACAAAGCATGTAATAATTCAATGTCACAACAGATATAGTACCGACAGGGGAAAATGATAGAGCTTGAATTGGCTCCATTGCTATCTGATCCAAGTTGGGTTCATGCTTCATGGTAAGTCATGGTTTGTTATGGTTTGTTACACTATGCATAGTTGACCAAGTGACAATTGGCAGGATCATGCACTAGGCTAAGCCAGATGTACAGTACAAATAATGAATGTCTGAATCAGCAGTGGGTTGATTCTGGTTTGGATCAGTTCTTACAACCAGTAGTGGCGTTGCACTCGCAAACCAGTAGCAAACTAATTCAGAACCCACTACTGGTCTAAATTCATATAACTTGCTAAGTCAAAGTCAAATAACTATGTTATTATGGCAAAGTATAATCCAGAATAAATTTATATTCCAATTCTTCCAAAATTGGTTTCCTACTGCATTCTCAGACTAATTAAATTTATTTAATAATTAAATTTTAATTAATTTTATTAAAATATAAATATTAATTTAATTAATTAATTAATTAAAAAAACAACAGCAAGAAAAATCCCTTCAAAGGCAGAGTCAATGAACCACTAAGTCTTTTTCTGTCATCAGTTTTCTATGTTTCTATTAAGAGTATATTTTAATTTTTCTTAATTTTGTTTTCCTTTAAAAGGGAAAGTTATTTAACTTTCTTTAAATGAGAATGCTTGGAAAAAGGCAAACGAGTTTCTCAGAAAAGCACTAGTGACAATAAAAGGCCTTGTGGGGGTATTTTTCTTCTCTGCACTCTTTCTAGGGTCTCAGCACCTTGGAGCTCCAGATCCAAGTATCAGAACCAGAGGAACTGCAGCCAGTCAACCCTCACAATTCTAGGTAGATAAATAATAGACATCTGATAATCTGATTTGGTTTAATGCCTGTCTTTATATTCCTAACCTTAGTTCCCTGTATCATATGTTTGCACCTACACTAGTCTAATGCCCCCTGACTTGTGTTGTATGGAAATGGAAGTATACTCAAACACAAACAAACCAAAGCCTGGAGCCCATTATATTGTAATCGCTTCTAGAGTGAGAGGGTTAGACAGGGTGCAATCTAATTAGATCCTCAGAAGAATAGTGCTGATGTTCTAAAGCAGAGAGAAAATTAAATCATTCTTCCTTTGCAGAAGGTGGGAAGAACATCTACAAAAGCGAAGATGAGTGACAAGGCTTTAATAAGCAAAAATGGTTTTGTACCAGGATTATATTAGAAGCTGTTGAAGTGGGGTAGTAGTGGGGAGTCTTTTCAAAGACTTTCTGAAGGAGGGCAAATTAGCATGTTAGACAGTTGGAAATATTTGATTCTGGTTTATTAGTCTCACCATGTTTTCCTCTGGAAATTTGTTATTTTATGGTTCAGCTAGTGCCTGGAGAATTAATGGCGAATATAAAAAGGCTGATAGTAGATAGTCTAAGATAGCATCTTCTTCTACATTACAGCTATCTATAATAAAAGAGGACCAGTGAAGGAAGACAGATGCCCGACTCTGGAAATAAAGAAACAATGAACAGAAATAAAATCAATAACTCTGTGTTGCCCTTCCATTTTACTTAAAATCCAAAGTTTAAAATAGTCACCTTGGTTTCCAGAAGGAAAGAACTGTACTGTCTGGGAGATTATTTTGTCCTCAAATAAAGATGTTTTGTGAGTAATACTATGATATGATGAAACCAGTAGTTGCCATGTTACCAGGAAGGAACATGATGGGCAAAAAGTAAATGCTTTCTAGGACAGGATAATGTTAGCTCTTATTGTGCAAGCTGATTGAGAATATTTATCGGTCTTTTTCACATTAGACTTCAGAGGCAGTATTTGTAATAATAATAATAAAAAAAACCACAATCCAGTAGCTAAAATCAGCTTAGCATTGAAAACCATTGATGGAATAAAGCAGTTACAAATTGTCGTTTTTTTCTGTTTTTAAAAGTTAATCAATGCACAGGCAGTGAAAAGTGTTTTTATCTGGCTATAAAGATAAGAGTTGCTTTAATAAATGACTTCCTATATGTGTATTGATGGAAAGTAAGTCCATGGTTTATTGAGGCATAGTAAAGTAGGATGAGTGGTTGATGCCCAGAAAAGTGCTTTTGATGGGCAATCAGTCATGATATAAATAAATGTTTCAGGACGTATTACAGTTTGTGCGCTAGAAACCGTGTGTCATCATTTGTACTGTAGTTCTGCAATAAGTGAGAGGATTTTGCCAACATGCAAATATGGCTGAATACAGCACCCTCACTGCACGGGGCAATGGAGAAGGGTGCCATGAGCTACAATTCAGCAAAATCTGAAAAGTTACAGTTTTATAAATGTTCTAGACAGATTTGTCTCTGGATAAATCCCACTGAAAACAGGACTTGCTTCCAAGTAGATATACGGTATTATTCAATGATGGTTGGGTCAATTAAAGAATCTGCTTATTAAAATGTGCAGGTGTGAATATGAGGAAAGGATGATTTTGAAAAGTCATTCTTTTTCATTCATTTTAGGTAATACCATATGCACGAAGAAAAAGGTTTCCCTCCCATATAAGCTCACTTTGCTATATGTAATTTTTTTGTAAAGATTTGCTTTTTTAAAAAAAAAAAGTTTAATTCAGGGGTGGGTTCTAACTTACCTCGCTGCTGGTTTGCTTCCTCCCATGCTGTCCCCCCCCCCCAAGAAACCAAAAACAAGATGGTGATGCATGCGCAGTGCCGGAAACTTGGCTTCTGCATATGCACAGAAGAAAAAAAACACTGGATTTTTTTTTAATTCAATTTTTTTTTAAAAAGATAGTGGCTCCCACAGACCGGCACCGACCGAAACAGTTCTGTGACGCCATTGTGATATCACCAGCGGTTTGCTACCGGTTTGGGTGAACCTGTCCGAACAGGGAGGAACCCACCTCTGGTTGTATTGTAACCTATTTTCTAGTATTTAAATTTGGCATTTTGCTTTTTGTAAATTCAGAAGGTATTTTAAATCAGTTGATCAGGCTTTCTTCATTGTTTTAAATCTAATTTTTATTTAAATATTTTTAATAATAAAAGGGAAAAGGGGGACCAAACAGGAGGCAGCACAACCTGAAGCTGGATAGGAGAGAGAAGAAAAGAGTTGGAATAGCCACTCCCTAGAACAGGGGTCCCTAAACTCCAGGCCATGGCCCTCTACTAGGTTGTGGCCTATTTGGAATTGGGCCATGCAAATGACTGGCTGGAAAATGTGTAGCTAAACTTGAATGAGTGGTGGGCTGTGAGCACTCGTGTGCATGCACGCCAGGTCACCACTCACAGAAGTCAAGCTGCACACTTGCGCACCTGTCTGCCGCTTGTGCAAGGGCTGTATACACTTTGGTGGGAAGGTAACAGTGTTCCGTGTGCCTTCAGCATTTAGTCATGCCGGTCACATGACCACACAGACATCTTCGGACAGTGCTGGCTATTCGGCTTTGAAATGGAGATGAGCACCGTCCCCTAGAGTCGGGAACAACTAGCACATATGTGCGAGGGGAACCTTTACCTTTACCCTTGGACTTAGCCTGTCACCTGACCATTAGCCATCCCTGGTTTGGGGTAACTGGATTTGTAATTCAAAATATCTGAAGCACAGAATAATAATCTATTCCTACATGTACATATATGCCCTTTACTATATGAAAACTATATGACCATCTTTGTGAAGTCATAAACAGTTAAACTCAACTCAAAACAGACTTTGCCTTACTTACTTGATGCAAGAATTGAATCTATATCTAAAGCATAACACTGACTGCAACACAATTATTGGCAGGGATTATCTTCTTCTTGAAGGTGAACATTTCTTTCAACTCGCTTCGGAAGCGATCATGCAACCAGGCGTAAAGGAAAGGATTATAGCAGGAAGAGCTCATAGCAAACCAATGGCAGAGCAACTGCAACAGAAGGAAGTATTCTTTGTTAATGAGGTTGATGTTGATGTCGCGGATGATATTGAAGACATGAATGGGGAGCCAGCAGGCAGCGAAAGCAGCCACCACCAACACCAGGAGGCGGAAGATCTTCCTTCTTCTCAGGCGGTCAAACTCTGCCTGGCTTTGTGTTGGATGACCTGGAACGACACGGTTCTTCAGCTTGATGGTGATGCAGATGTAGGAGAGAGAGACAGCTGAAAGAGGCAGGATGTAGGTGATGATCAAGGTGCTGTAAGCATAGGCCAGGTGCTCTCTCTCTTCTCCTATCCAGAACTCCTCGCAAATTGCAAAGCCTTCCTTCTGGAACTCCACATGGTAGGTGTGGGCAATAGCTGGAGCTACCAGGGCACACGAGAGCAGCCAAATCCCACCAATGACGTACACACAAGTTGTAAATGAGATACGTTTGTTCAGGAGATGCAGAGTGGTGTAATATCTGGGAGAGCAGAATAAGAAAATTACAGAATAACAGAGTTGGAAGGGACCTTGTAGGTCTTCTAATCCAACCCTTTTCTTAAGCAGGAATCACTATACCATTTCAGACAAATGCTTGTCCAATCTCCCAGTGTTGGAACACCCCACAACTTCTGGAGCGAAGCTGTTCCACTGTTTAATTGTTCTAACTGTCAGGAAAATTCTCCTTAGTCCTAAATTGGTTCTTTCCTTGATTAGTTTTCATCCATCCAGCAAAGAGCAAGAGAAATGAGCATGACCTCTCCTGTTGCTTCTTTCTCTGCTCTTTTATGGAATTCGTTCTGCTTCTCAATCATACTACCCTAACCACAGCTCTGTAGAGAGCTGTCAAATCTTTTAGAAAAAATACATATCTTAAAATATTAAACAATAGAAAAATTAAAACAGAGAAAGGACAACATCCAAAATAAATTTCAAGGACAGTAATAATTAAAGCCAGAAAATGCAACATAAAAAGCAATCATGTTTCTTCTGGACATCATCAATATCACTGTTGCCATCATTATGAGCATTAGGATTAATACTTGCATTATGGACATAATAATATTAGGAACTTTCCTAGATGCCCAGTGCATATTCAAGACACAGTAATCTTAATATATACAATAATTAATGAAACAGCAAATTCAATCCACGGGGCAGGTAGACCCAAGAGAACAACAACTGTTCTTCCGCAGCAACTTTTTACTTGTAATTGGGTATGCACCTATCTCCGTGATGGTGAACCTATGGCACGCATGCCACAGGTGGCACGCGGAGCCGTATCTGAGGGCACACGAGGCGTTGCCCTATGTCAGCTCCAGCGCATATGTGCGTGCTGGCCAGCTGATTTTCGGCCTTCCAGAGGGCACGGTGGAGTAATTTTCACCTTCCCCAGGCTTCAGAAAAGCCTCCGGAGCCTGTGGATGGCAAAAAATGGACCCAACGGCCCAAGTGGAAATTCAGAAACAAACTTCCAGTTGGGCTGTTTTTCACAATCCCCAGGCTTCAGGAAAGCCTCCTGATTCAAGGTGGGTTCCACCTTCCCTACCAGTTCGCATTGCGACAGAAGTGCATGTTTTGCACATGGGCACACTTGCTTCACTCATCATATTGTGCAAATGACCCTCTGCGCATGCGCAGATGGTTCTTTGCCAGCTGTGGCAACCAGAGAACCAGTTCGGGGATGTGGGCAGCCAGCCATTGCTGACCATTCAGCGAGTGGGTGGAAATTTCCACCACCAGTATGTGAGAACCGGTCTGAACCGGAAGCAACCCACCAGTGCTCCTGAAGCCTGGGGATGGTGAAAAATGGCCCAACGTAAATGAACCGGTTGGGCTATTGGGCCATTTTTCACCTTCCTAAGGCTTCAGGAGGCTTTTCTGAAGCCTGGGGAGGGTGAAAACAACCTCCCCTCGCCCTCCGGAAGCCCAAAAATCACCTGGAATCTGTTTTTCTCCATCCACAGGCTCCGGAGGCCTCAGTGAGCCCTGTGCACATGGGCGGGGGGGAAGCAGGGGGGTTTTGCGGGTATGTGCAGGGGAGGCCATTGCATTATGGGTGTGAGCACGCTTGTGCGTGTCCTTTTGGCACCCAAGCAAAAAAAGGTTCGCCATCACTGACCTAGCTGTACTACCCCTGTAATAAATGGCTGTCTTCCAATCAGCGTGCATTGTTACTCTTAGCTTAACACTTAGCACTTTGGTGAATACAATTATTGATTGTGGCTAACAACTGCATGCTCACCCCCACCTCAGGTTCACATCTAAAGACAAATGTCACAAAACCCTGTCACAAAAATAAATTGCTAGTGTTTCCTGTTTCTATGCTCAGCACAATGCAACCTTTGTTATTATTCAAAGTTTTACTGCTGGTACTCTGGCAGTTCTATATGTGGGCTTAATTTCTAAAGTAGCGTTTACTGCTTGGGAACGATATTTACAGAGCCCAATAATACCACCAGGATCAGGAATATATCAAAATAGCTTGCATTTGCAAACCCTTGGTTATAATATGGCATTAAAGACGCTCATTTCAATAGCTCTCAGACCTACATCTTTATCTGGGAAAGCCAAAGTCCAGGGTTTTAGCTATGGTCATTCAAGTATCTTTAATGGTATTTAGAGGTGCAACCTTATCAATGACTATGGTAGCTATGTCTGGCTTTGCATACTCTCCATTGTGAAGGAGTTGACTGCATGATTTCCAAACTCCCTTCCATTGTTATGATTTAGTGATTTAAGGCATGCACTTCAAAGGAAGAGTGAGATTGCACACTAAATAAAAAGTATCCTGGGATTTTACTCCTGTGTAAGTGTGCATAAAATTGTAACATTTAGCTGACCCAGAGTGTCATCTGCGCCATTTTCTCT
>JANHGD010003468.1:66077-76077 GCA_027560375.1 Imantodes cenchoa | reverse complement strand
CTTTAGAAATCTTCATTAATTTTCATGTTCATTTGTAGAACAAGGTTGCAAACTCAGTCTAAATGGCATGTGCACAGAGGTCTACAAAATCAACATGCATTGACCAAAAAAAATCTGATTTAACAGGCACAATGGGAAGAAGAAGAAAAACCTTTTTATTTCACTTCCTACTGCTCCATCTATAAAGATATAGCACTAATATAATTTTGCCTGATTTCATTACAACTTTGTGTTTCATAAATATTCCTTACAAACCCTATAAACAGAAACATAAAGTTACAATCCATTTTGGAGAATATATATCTTCCAATATAACTGCATTTAAAAAACAATAAACTTCAACCTGCGATAAGGACAAACTGATTATTCCTTGCTTGCTATAGAACTCAGTCCTATTCATTTGGACTCAAAAGTCCCACAGCTGAGTTCACAACAAGCTCAATCAAACTTAGTTCCAGGGAAACAAAGACATGAGATGGAACAAAGGTGGAATATAAATGTACTAACTAAATAAATAATATGAGGCTTCAGAACAAAGATTTAGAAGTCCTGAGAGGAACATATAGTGTGTGGTAATACCTGAAATAAGGCTCAGTGCCTGAAGTGAAGAAAAGGACAGATTCTGCATTCTAAGATCCATAGCCAGAAGAATGGAATTTCTAGTTTACATTAATACTTGTGATGGAATAGTATTCTTCACCCACCAGAGGCTACTGAGTACTTAACAAGTGTGGGGCAAGCCATATGGCATACATACAAGGTTCTAAACTTTAAAACTCTATTGCTGTTCATTCATTGCCCCAACACAATACTCTCCAAGCAGCCACAAAAGCCTTTAAAGTCCCAACTAGTATAAATTCACAGCAATAGAAATAGCAATATCACTCTTAGATGTATATACCGCTCCATAGTGCTTTATAGCACTCTCTGAGCAGTTTACAAATGTCACCATATTGCCCCCAACAATCTGGGTCAACTTTATTGACCTTGGAAGGATAGAGTCAACCTTGAACCAGTCAGGATCTAACTTCTGGTAGTGGGCAGAGGTACCTTTCAATACTGCATTCTGCACCACCACCGCTCCATGTGGGGAATATATGTGTAACTATATAAACAACAGAAAACAAAGTGTTCCATTCTGGTTTTCAGAGGTCTTATAGACCTTTTGTTGAGTGGTGAGCTCCCATGCTTATTGACAATAAGCAATGATGAATGGCCAGGATTTTAAAAAAAGGGAACTATTACGTTTTAGTATGCTGAAGTATCTTCTTGGTATTTTGATACAGATCTACTAGGATGTGTAAGGATGACTTCTTATAAACTCTTGAAAAACAAAACAAAAAACCCAAATTGGAGTCATTTTTAGGCTTTGAGTGTAGAAGTTGGTCTCCGAACGCAGTTCAAGGTGTTGGTGATTACCTTTAAAGGCCTACATGGCTTAGGACCAGTTTATCTCCGGAACCGCATTCTACAACATACCTCCCTAAGACCGATTAGGCTCACAGAGTTGGCCTGCTGGCAGTCCCATCAGTCAAGCAAGGTCGGCTGGTGGGCCCATGAGCGAGGGCCTTCTCTGTGGCCACATCGGCCCTCTGGAACAAACTGTCCCCCTGAGGTCAGTGTTATCCCCACCCTGCCAATCTTCAGAAAATAAGTGAAAACATGGCTTTGTCGACAGGCCTGGGACCAAGGAGTATAGTGTACTGTCCGAATCCTTGGTCCCCTGATTGAATGCTGTAAGGGGTCTTTTTAGTAATTAGTTTTAGAGCGGTGCATGATTTTAATGTCTGAAATGGGTTTTTTATACTATTTATTTTATTTGCCAATCAACCGTTGTTCATATACTGTTTTTTATTGTCCCTTGGGGTTGGGTGGCATACAAAATAAATAAATAGACAGACAGACAGACAGACAGACAGACAGACAGATAGATAGATAGATAAAGCAAGCAAGCAAGCAAGCAAGCAAGCAAGCCAGGCAGGCTAACTCATTTGTCAAGCAACAATATTCAACACCTACTCTTCTCTCATTCTTTTGCCCATTCTTCTTCGCATCACCAATGCCACAGCTTCTTTTCTTTACTTGTTGTCACTAGAACAGTCACCTTGGAGATGGAGGATACTTTAGCCTTTAGCCTGAAAGAATGAGCTTTAGCCTTTCCTACCTATGATTTCTTCCCGCTGCTCAGTTAGAAGCGGAACTTGATAAACAATTGAGGAGAGGAAAAGAGAGCATATGGCTGCAGGGTGCTGTTAGTGAGCTGTCTGTAGAGGAAGGATCACTTTTGCCATCCTTCAGTGCTATGTTGAACAGAAAAGCATCTTTTCGGTGGTCAACTTGACAGCTCAGGAATCTGCCAATGGAACAAGAAAAAAAAAACTATCTTTCCCTCCACAGTTTGCATGAAATGGGCTTTTTATAAATGTATAATCAGCAGATCTAGAATTGAAGAAATATATCTGAATTTAGCCCAGATCTGGAGACAACTTTAGAAGCAATTAAATTGTTTGCTATTTGGGTACTTAAGATAAAGTCAGTAGCTACGCTATTTGTTCCAGACTGTCCTTTATTCTACACTTGCATACTTGCTAATATATTTTATGTACCCCTCTATGTTTTCTTATCCAAAGAAAACAAAAAAGAATTATGACAACTTTAAAAAAGTTTCACTGCTCAGAGGGGAAAAACATACTTAGTCTTATAATAAACTGATGGCTTTAGAAAGTGATGAGAAAGTTCTTCCTTCTTGAAGACAACAGAAATGAACTATTAATTTTAATAGGGATAGGAGTTTTGTTCCTGGGGACATTCAATTAGTAAATGAGAAGAAAAGACAGGCTGACAATTCAAACAGAGAGTTCTGATGATTCTCAGGGCAGTATTAAAGCTTTCAGCTTCACGCTGAAAGCTTTGATACTTATCTGCACTTGCTTTTTTTAGAATTTTAGAATAGGTCTGTGAGTGATCGGCAACTAGTCATGGGAGAATGAACATAGCAGGAAGTCTAGAAAAGTATAGACTTGAGGAGAACTAGGGAGTTTGTGCTTTTTCAATGAAACTCTATGCTTTATGTTTCTGACAGCTTTCCTAGCAGTGGATGGAAAGGGGGCTGCCTAACTTGTTTTCTATTGTCTGGGATAATGTATGAAACTAAAGAACATAGCTACTCGTTTGTTAGACAGTGGTAGAATGATCAAAAACCCGTTTTGACTGGTAAATTGAACAACCCTAGGAAGAAAATTACAAAGCCAACATTTCAAAAACCAAGCCTTCATTGTTGCTGTGCCTGAGAGGAAAGGAAAAAGATGTAGACTTGTCGTGTAACCATTTATAAGACAATATTTCATTGTCTTTTCATTTTCAAGATGGGCTTCATTTATAAATCTAAGAGTTTTCTCATGTTCTTTGAACATAATAGTAAAATACAGCTCATGTGTGCAGGGCAGAGGTAAAGCAGGTGACTTAAGTCTGGTACCAGAAAATATTGATAGGAATGCTTTGAAGATATTTCTAAGAACCCATAGCATTATGTTGGGAAAGAGGGAGGGGGGAGGGAAGAAGGGAGAGGGAGGGATGGAGGGAGGGAGGGATTAAATAGTGCCAAAGTGCCAAGTATAAGCTTGAAACAATACCAGTTAAGATTTACTTGGCATAATGCTTCTATTTTTTTAGCAAGTGCTGACATCCTCCAACAATAAATAGAAGGTCCAAATTTTACACCAATGAATTTGCCGTTCACTTACCAAAAGGAAAATTATATCACTGCTATAAGAGATTTTTACTTTGATAAAGGCCAGTGTAACTTCAGTTACACCACTTCAGTTCTCCTGAGAAATTAATATATAGTTTTATAGCAACAAATCTGAAGTTGCAACATTCTGATATTCTGTCTTGTACTGTAACTTACTTTGCATCCGTGTTTCAGGATATTCACATAACAGAACACTTAAGGTTTACCTCTCAATATGTTATTTATTAGTGAGCCTTGGAGCCATGAGTTATGAGAAATAACAGGTGTAAGTCTTATTCAAAGGAATGCTTACAGGGCAACTCTAAGTCAGAGTTATATAGTAGAACTCCATGAGTAAAAAAACCTGGTTGGCTGATCTTGTGAAACTGGGATCTGCTATGTTAGTATAATTATGATGATCCACTCGTCTTCCTGCCAGCAGAAGGCAAAGCAATATTTGAGCAGAGAGACAACTGCTGTCAGTTGCTCCTGAGAAAACCAGGAGCTGGGAAAACAGAAATGCAATAATTAAATCATGTTGCTAACACAGCCTTGATGACAAGATCGTATAAATTTAAGTGAATCATCTCCCTCTGTCCATCCCCCCCCCCCCGCCCCCACTACAAGAAGAAGGAGAAGGGAGATGTACTCCTAGATTGTAATAATTGCTGGTTGCTCAGGGAAAAAGCATCAAGGCCAGAGCAGTCATGATTCCATGCAAGCACAACCTCTAATTATTGAAAAATCTGTGTAGAGTCTCAATGTTAATCAGTCTCTGAGAGATTTCAGCTTAGTTTTATGTGGTTAGTGTAGATTTATGCCACTTTTCTTTTCGGGTTATTAAAACTGATATTTCACAAGGAAAGATCCTTCTCCAGACAACTGTTAAAATGCAAAGTTTCAGTCATAAAAGAAAACTGCAGAATTATTCCAAGACTATTCCATAGAGGAACCAAATAAGGAGAATAAAACACATCAAAGGTGAAAGGAGGGGTTGAATGATAAAAAGAATAAAGATTAACTGAATATGCAACAGTTAGCTTATAGACTGCAAGTGTTGCAGTGTAATTAATTTCAGTGCTTGTTGCAATTACAGTAATAAATGTACCATGCACAAACACAACATGAAGTGCATCATTATTAACAGATGAGTAACAAATTGTAGTATTTGCATGAACATGCAACTGGAAAGAGTCATGTTCTTTAACAGGATTCATCAGTCTGAATGGTAGAATTTAACACTTAATTTATCAGTCTTACTACTGTTAACATTAAATTTATGTTAATTCTATAAATTATAAAAATGTGTTAAGACAATGGATTCCTCATTAGTGTAGGCCCAAATGATGGGCTATGTTTCATAAATTGCGAAATAGTATCATTACATGATTTAATGATACGTAGGGATCTCTTTTGTGTATTGGGAATGGGATTTTTATCTCTCTGCTGAGTAGGAGAGGAGAGAGAAACAGTAATTTTGGAGTTACAGGTCAAAGTTGGGGGCCGCTGCTTTAGAGCAACAAATGCTAATTTTTGTTGATTGGATTTCTGCTGAATCTAAGAACAAATAAACTTGGTGGTAGACATGCAGCTCTCCAGACAATGTGAATTATAGCTACTAATAATCCAGATCGGCATGGCCCATATTAAGGGTAGCTGTAGGCATAAATCCAACCAAAGCAGCTGTGATTTCTCCCTTTCTGAGAAGAACCTAGTCTTGTACAATGCTGCAACTGGAACATTCTAAAATTCTGGCAATTAATAATCTTGCTCCAATCAGCTCCTGAAACCATAGTACAGAAGCTATGGTTAGTCATGGAAACTCGGGGTCAAGCTATCTATGAAACCCTATGTACTGGAGTCCAAATTTAGGGTTTTATAAAATGCAAATTGCTTTAATTAAGGTATCTAATCTACCAGAAGAAGAGGTATGTAGGAATAAGGGATTCTTCCCAACACAAATATTATATTTAGAATGTATTAGAATATATATTATTCTATTAGAATTATTAGACTAATTCTAAGTAATTTAGAATTATTTTCAGGATTATTGCAAGGAAAGAGAAGATTCAATGCTTCTCTACTCCTGCTGAGATCTTATTAATTATCTGATACAGCTTGGCTATTTTTTAATAAAATGCATATTAGGTGTAATTATCACAGGTAGTTTGGCTCTTAACTATATCGTCAGGGAAGAATTTGGTAGATCTAGCACAGAAGTGTCTAACTGGCAGTCCATGGGTTGTATGCGTCATGTGCAGGCCACGCCCACCCCAGCTCCACAAAGGGGGGAAACGTTGCAAAACATCACATGACAGCAACATGACACAGCGAGTTTGACACCCGTGATCTTGCCGATTGTTAGGACTTGTTGGTTGTGAAGCTTCAGAAGCTCATGGATTCCAACTGGAAGCAGGGACATACACAGCAATGTTCTCTTCCTCTCTCCAAATTAGTATTTTAAAATCTTCAATCAAGGGAAACAGTGATTTTTTTTTTCTGAATGTTGATATGGACAGCACAGTCTGTTGCACTAATCAGTCTCTCAACTTAAAATAGACAGCAGCAAAGATACCGCTGATATTAAAAACTCCATTGCCATTAGCATTGCCATGTTTTAAATGCCTCAAGCTATTTATGCTTTTTAGTTTATTTTATAAATAAAAAGTATAGCTGAAAGCTATATTTTAAAACAGTAAGCTTTGCATGACAAAAGTGTTTGTTTCACACTAAACAAGTGACTATAATTTAGTATTTCTAAAATTTATCTTCAACGGTATTCCTTTAATTTCTTGACAAACAACAGTTCCTCATAGCCTAGTAGAGCTATTTCCAATTCTCAGAAGAGAATAGAAGATAAGTAAAAATAATGCTGTTTAATTCGATATCAAAATGAAACCTTAACAAGCATGACTGGCCTTAATTAGTTACAGGTATTTGTTGTGAGGATTAAAGAAGTTGAAATGAATAATCAAAATAGAAGCTTTATACTTCTCACATTGAGGATATTGCATAAAAATATTTGCACAGGAAGAAAACAATATATAAATTATTCTTCTATTCTGTGGAATAGAAAAGATAAATGGAGGAAGAGTTGTGGCATTATAAGCTGTTAATCATTGAAGTACCCAGCTTGATCAGTTTTGCATTCAGTCAAGAATCTGCCATTTTAGTGCAGCCAGAGGAAGCAGAGGTGAAAGGATAGCTGTAGAAGTGAAACCAGAAAAGAACTGTAACATATGCACGCCTCTTACTGACCTTACTAAGAGGTCAGTAAGGGGCGTGCATAAGCGCACCAGCGTGCCTGCCGTCCCTGTCCTAATGTTCCCTCTTATCAGTAGCCATCTTATGTATATAAACAATGTTATATCTATGTATATTCAAATGCGCACTTGACAAATAAAATAAATAAATAAATATTTCCCAGGGTAATGAATACAAAATGGGGAGTAAAAAACATTGGTATATAAACTTTTTTTGAGAATTTGAATGCTTTACTATTACAGGTAGTCCATAACTTACAATCATTTATTTAGTTACCATTCAAAGTTACAATGGCATTGGAAAAAGTTACAACCGGTCCTAATACAGAAGTTCAATATAGCATTCCCCCAGTCATGTGATCAGAATTAGGTGCTTGGTGACCATTTTCTAGAAAGTACAATGACAACATTCCATGGTGCAGTATTTTGTTGCATGTCTTATGATTATTGAAAAGTTAATTTAAAGGTTATATTCGAATGTCTATTAACATAAATGTATCTCAACTCTTGTTAGATTATGTTCCATTTTTAAAGAGCAGTGATAGAGATTTAGTAAAGCAAGACAGTATTTTTCTTTGGTCATCTAATATCACAGCTTTTGTACACTGAGCTCATAAATTGTTTGATGCTTATTAAAAGTTTTTAAAAATTAGGGAAGATTCTTCAAAGTGCTTATGATTGGTTTTGCTAATTGGGAGAATAATACAAATAATTTACTAATTAAATATAAGGCAAAAGCATAACATTTGACAAACAAGTAACAGGAAAACCACAAGGTTTTTGGCTCTCTTCAATCCTGCTAAAATGCAAATTCAGCTTAACATGCAAAATTATTGGGTTAAACTAATTAAATATAAAGACTTTTGTTCTCCTGAGTGGATAATTTGTATGTCACTTTTCTCTCTCTCATGGTTTAATTAAATGCTTGCCCCATGGCTAATCAGTATAATTAATAAAGCAACTTTTTCATGTGAAATATAGAGAATATTAGGATGGCCTTTGTTAAAATATGAGCAACAAATATGTGGCCAAGAACAACAAATATTTTCTTATCCATAAGTATTACATCATTAGGCAAACCAAGATATTCATACTAGGAGAAATACAATCAGCGTAAGAAAAATAGCAAAAGTCACATGTATAGTCTCAAGAGTTTTAAAATGGCATTATAAGTAGAAGGTGTGCAATTTAATATACAGAGGGAGTTGGTTAAAAAGTAATATTTTCAGATTCTAGTCTTTTAAGAATACAAATCTTTCAAAGCATATTCTCTTAATCCTTTTTTTCCATTCTTAAATTAATATTTTTCTTCCCTTGTGTTCCTTCTCTGTCTTATTCCTTCTTTATTGCTAATCACTTTTTAACTTTGGTGTAGAAGATTTCAGAGAATATCATGGGCAGACAAGAAAACAAACAAATAGATCAATGAACAAAACAACCCAGAGTTGAGGCACAAATTATTGGGCTCAATGTAAACAGCTCCAAACTCGATTGCAGAAAATACAACTTTAGCAACAGAGTGATCAATGCCTGGAATGCACTACCTGACTCTGTGATTTCTTCCCCAAAACCCAAAACCTTTAACCTTAGACTGTCTACAGTCGACCTCACCTCATTCCTAAGAGGTCTGTAAGGGGCATGCATAAGTGCACCATTGTGCCTACCGTCCCTGTCTTACTGTCCTATTGTTCTAATTTATCTGTACCTACTTTGCTTATGTTTATGTTTATACCAATACCTGCTGTCTTGTACATGTTTTTGACAAATAAATGAATAGAATAAATTATCAAATATTGAATACATTAAATGAATACTACTTCTTTGGAGAAGGCTCTAATGCTGGGAAAGGTTGAAAATAAGATGATAACAAGCAACAAGGTGGATGGACTCAGTTTCAGTGGTGACGTGTCCATTGTTGGAAGAATTGAAAAAACAAATTAGGGACAGATTGTCATGAACAAAAGTATACTGTCACTAAGAGTCAACATTGACAATGGAACATAATCTTTATTGCTAATACTCATCTTTCCTGATTTGTGATTGTACGCAGTAAAACATTTATTCTTCTCAATTAAGTGAAATTTGCTTCATTTAAACTACAGTTCAGAAACTATAGTTTCAATGAAGTACGTTCGAGCTGGAAAATAATAGTTTCAATGAAGTACGTTCGAGCTGGAAAATAATAATAGTATGCTGGTGGCAATGATTTTCTCAATGATGTTGGTTCCTAGTATGAATTTGAGATCCTTCTTACAGGAAATTGTTCTTTATGGTCCAGATAATGAGCTGCACAAGTTTATTATGATGAATGGAATGGAGTTTTGTTTTTAATAAAAGCATCCTGATTTTTGAATTGAATTCATTAAAAGTTTCCCTCTCTTCAGTTCTCCATGCTGCTGTTCAATTTATTGCTGTTGTTTTGAAGAGGGCATTTTTCTTCCTCCAATTGAAAAATGTGTTTTTTAACTACTCACCGTTTCTCATTCAAATAGAATTAAGAATTGGAACAGAATATTTAACCTACTGAGTCCAACTATTTGTTCAGTGCAGGAATACAAATGAAAGCACCTGAGATAAGATGGCTTCCAGCTTTTACTTGGATACATTTCATGGTATCATATTACCCACCTCTCAGGCATCTTTTAAATGCTAAACATTCCCAGCTCTTTCAATCTCTTTCCACAGAACTTAGGGATTCTAATCCTCTGATAGTGTATCTTGAACATAGTTTCTCTGACCTAGAGTAATTTTTCAAAATCTTATGCTTGAAACTGTATTCTGGGTGGTTCCAGACAAAGGAGAACAATAGCTTCTTCCAATTTGAAAATCGTATCATTTTTCATACAATTGCATTAACTCTCTTTTTTTTTTTTTGCGGCCACATGTTTTTGCTGTTTAGCTTGCAAAATTTCTTCATGCTATGGAACCAGGTTTTAGCCTCCAGTCCCCTAATCATCTTGGTTGCTCTTCTCTGCACTCTTTCTAGAGTCTCAACATCCTTTTTACA
>JANHGD010003468.1:0-10362 GCA_027560375.1 Imantodes cenchoa | reverse complement strand
TTCCTCCACCATCAATGGAACCTTCCTTCATCCTTGTATCCCAAGTGGCAAGAATAACAAATAAAATATGGGGTTTTCTTTCCACCCCTAGTCAGAGCAAATAGTGGGAATTTGAGTCAAGTAACATACCTTACATGCAACTTACAACCAGACACTGATTTGCCCCAAAACTCAACGTTACAATTGGTTTGAACAATGGGTGAAAATGAATCACTCTTCTCCACCCAGTTACAACTGATCTATCATAATACAATGTATACCCTGCAGCAATCACTATATTCTCACTCTACAGGAGCTACATCATGTCCCAAACATGGCTTAGCAGCTGTCGATGTTGGAAAGGCTGGGGCTGACTCTTCGGGAAACATGAAAGTCGAAGTCCATCCGGTTCTAGCAAGCTTGGATTTCCAACCTGCTTAGTGTAGGTAGATCTACTCATTGAGCCTTGCTTTAGGGCAGGATTTATTGCACCTCCTTGCCTGTCCCCCTTAATTTCAAGGAGACATTTAATTATTTAGGGCTTCCCAATGTTGCCTTTCATTTACAGATAGTCGTGACATGCCTCAGTTTTCCCATGCCTCTAACTCCATCCCCGCCTTGGCAAAAGTGGCTCGCGTGGACACAGATGGCACATATCAAATGGCACGCTGCGGAAAGGCAGGTGGGACATATTCACAGCCGGAATTTAATTTTAGAAATGGATTTGCACGGCTCGAACAGCAGCCTGTAGTTAGCATCAGTGTGTGTGAGAGAGGGAAACCACAACAGGCTCATATCAAATTCAGGAAAGTGTTATCCTTATTGGTAAAAGAAGAAATCGGATTTCACTTTCTTCTGCAGAACAATGCTAGGAAGCTTGCTCCCCACACTCACTTCTATGGGAAGAGGTCTTCTGGTTTCCTTTGTGTCCAAAGGAGGACTAGAATATATGGTCTTCTCCTTTACAACCCTGTATCTTAACCCCTGTACCAATCTGCTTAGCACTTCAATAATTGTAGACCGGGGTGAGTTCTAACTTACCTGGCCGCCGGTTCACACATGCATGTGCAGTGCTGAAAACCAAGCTTCTGCGCATGCACAGAAGCCAAAAACAAGATGGCACTGCCTATGGCGTGCTGCCGAGACAGCTGGTTCGGGGTTGTGGCCAACTGGCAATCGCTCCCAGTTCGGCGAGCAGGGAGAAATTCCTGCTACCGGTTCTATAGAACAGGTCCAAACCGGGAGCAACCCATCTCTGCTGGATATTAAGGATTCTTTGGACAGGCATAATAATCTCAAACAATTTAGCCCTTGGCTCCAAAGTTATAATGCTGTTAATAACCTTTAAGGAAGGCTTTGTTTTTTTAAAAAAATTCACATAGCAGTAACTATTAAATGTTTCAAATCAAACAATTATTCATGTGTATTATCTTAACATTCAGATAAAGTTGTGAGACTGCAGAATATTCAGACTAGTTAATCTAATTATTTATATGAGTAATTTGGAGGCACTTTTCTAGACTGACGCAGCTGCCACTATATAATGTTGCTTTAGTCATCTTGTATTGATTTCAGCATTTTGGTCAATATGCATCCAGCCATCCTAGGTCTAACATGAGATGAGAGCATAGACATCTGCATGAGTGAAAGATAAAGAGTAAAATAAGTGAAATTGTAAAGCAAATCCATTTTTGTATAGTTGTGCATGAAATTGTGAAGTATGAAGAATGGAACGTTTGCCATGACACTTTTTGTGTCATGGTATTAATACTCTTTTTTCCCTTTGGCATTGTTATGGTTAGGAAATGGTGCCTAAGAAAAGTAGTTCTTTGGCAGGTTCACACATCAAGTGTTTGTCTGCTCTACTGTTCATATTTCTTGTTTTAAATGCAACATATTACATAAGGTAGATCTGTAGTGTCATAAGGCTAGACTGCTCTGACTCATTACAAAGCTGAATGTAACCGACTGGTATATGTGCAGTATCAAAAACCCACAAAATAATAATAATAATAATAAATGCCAAAAACAAGATGGCGACTGCATGCACAGTGCCGGAAACTCAGGTTCTGTGCATGCGCAGAAGAAAAACAATGTAATTATTTTTAAAAAAAATTTAAAAGATGGTGACACTTACAGACCAGCACCGACCGATCTGGTTCGGTGATGTCATCATGATGTCACCAGTGGGTCGCTACCAACGGGTCAGACGAACTGGTCCGAACCAGGAGGAACCCACCTCTGAGTACCGCAAGTATTATTTTACGATAGAGCAGAGGTCTTCAAACTTGGCAACTTTAAGACTTATGCACTTTAGCATAGCTGGCTGGAACATTCTGGGAATTGAAGTCCACAAGTCTTAAAGTTGCCAAATTTGAGAACCCCTGCTATAGAGCAATATGAAGCATTCGCATACTGGTAGTTAACTTTCCTTTAACTTTCTTTTCTGAACCGAAACTATATGGACTGATAGTTTCATGAACTATCTGCTATAATTGCAAGATTCCTTCTTGATCAGTCACTGTCACCTCAGATGCAATTAATGTAAAGCTTGGAATTTTTTTAGACCAATATGCATTTGTTAATGAAGTTTGTCATTTTTATACCCATTTATCTGATCTAAAGTAATACTTTTGTAATTCTCTGCAGTTATACTTTTGCTTTATTACTCTGAACATTTTATTCATTATTATTCATCATTGGCAAACTTCACCCCTTCTCTGCTTCTCCTAATTTAAGATCATTTATTTAAACATTTAAAGGCTCTGGTCCATTGTACTGTACTTCTTAGGATCATACTTTGTATGTCTCTTCAATGAGAAAATTGCCCATTTATTCCTATTTTGCTTCTTGTTATAGTCTAGACTAGTTAGTCTATGACAGACTATAATCTGTTATTCTACTGAGTTTGCTCAGAAACAGTTGGTGAAGGACCGCATCAATTTTTAAAAATCCAAATATACAATATATGTTGGATCATCCAAACTGCTAGATAGTAAAAGAAAAAGATGTATCTCTTAAAAAGCCATGACAGATTAGTTTTCACAAGACTTCTTCCATATATTTTATTTTTTCCTACTAACCTGCCTCCATTTTCTGTATCTTGATCTATCCTTTTTCAAAAATAGAAGTTACATTAGTTAATTTGAATCCTCAAAATCAGATGCCCATTTTAAATAAAGTTAATAATTTGGTGCTTTTTTAATGATAAGAGTTTTCACACCATAATTTGGCACAATTTCTTATATTTTGATTCATCTTGTTTCCAGTTAACCATATTTCACGACAGTTTTTGAGGTAGAACCCTATAATCTATGGCAAACGTTTTCTTTCTGTTACTATCTTTTTAGTCTCCATTCTTTTGACCCGAAGGTGTTTTTTCAAAAGGCAACTGGATTGTTTTTTCCCTGAGGGAGAAGGAGATGTTTCGCTTCAAGAAGTTCCTTTGGATTGTTCTTTTCTAATAGGACTGCTGACCAAATTTTCCTCCCTACTAGTTTTCCTTTTATTCAACCTAACGTGTGTCCTGTTATATTTAGTGGACAACTTTAGTTCCACAGTTCTAGTGCTAGGACATACTTAGCCATTTAAATGGGGGAAAGATAATGGAGAAAATGGGAATATAGTATTTTCACATATTTCATATTTGTTGGCAGAATAATTTATCTAAAACAAACAAAGCTAACGAATAAGAAACATGTATCTGAAAGCCTATATTCTTATTTTCCTCATTTTTTCCACATTGAAATAGCTATGTCCTAGGACTTGAAAAGTGTTGCTCATCATAGTGGCTTTCTGCATATGTTCTGCATTTCATAATACAGTTTATTTACAAAACATAAAATATTTGTATTGCTATTGAAAATAGCAAAAGGTGGATGTCTTAAAATAAACAATAAAAGACTTGAGGTGTATGTAAAAACAAATATGCAACTTAAACCTAGGAAAAGCTAATGAGGTTTTGAATAAGAGCATTCAGGTTGATTGATACAGTAATTTTAGCTTTTGTTACAGCAAATATTTAGCTCATTATCAATTTTAATAGCATCTTGTAGAACAAGCCTTTTTCTGATATGCAGAAAATACTATTAAATTTCTTTGCATAGATACATTGTTGTGACATGCAATAACTACTTGAATATAAAGGCGGATTAATAATTTAAGAGGTGTTAACAAATTAGGGCCATCATTAAAAATACTTTGAATCATTTTGTAGAAAAATCAGATTGAGGTAATGCTTTGCTCTTATGATAAAGAATTACAGCATTAATTCTGCAAAATGAACTTATTGCTCCTATTTGTCTCCAAAACCCTGGAGCATTAAAAGACAGGAAGAATGAAATGATCATTGCATTTTTTTTCCAGGCATAGCAGCTCTAATATTTCCATCATGGTTTCATAGTTACAATAGTTTCCACAGATGGTAAAGGAAAAACCCACCAACATCATTTTCCCCTTTGTTTTGCTATGCCTGTTTTATGAGATCAAGTCACCGTTTGCAATAACATATTGGGAATTTTGCTTGTACAGCATTCTATGCTGGATATACACTGACATTTCTTTTCCTTTCTTTTGGAAATAGTAGTTGTTTCAGATTATAATTTACTTAGTTTTATTTGCATACCTTGCCCTTGGGAATATATCTATTCCTTCAGTCAGACTTCCAAATCAGATATGTTTTAGAACTCAATATTTATTATGTATTAAGAAAGAAAATCAAAAGCTAGCTTATGCCGAGAGAGATTGTTGTTCTAGATACCTTGGTAATGAATATATTGATAGTGACTTCGTTTTGTGGAAGCAAGTAAAGCTGGGTTTTTTCTTGCATCATTTTACATCATCTGCTCTACTGCCTAATTCCTTCAGCTCCAGGGAACAAGGCCTTTTTTGGTGATGGCATTACATGTCTGCAATGCTTTTCTTAACAAACAAATAGTGCCCATTTGTTTCTTAAGCCTCAAGCAACTGTTACCTCATTCCTATTTTGTCATTTGATTAAACGTTTCTTCTTTCGTTTTTTTCTGTACTTGTGATTGACTGTAAATGTTTGTAATTGATTGTTTTTATTATTGTAAAAATAATCTGAATTACCCTTGGCAAATATCCCCTTGATTTACTAGGCTCTCATATATGTGAGAGATTTTGGGATTATTCTTTTCTTAATTCAAGCACTTTTTGAAAAGGTAAGGAATAATGGAAGAGATCTTTGTAGTCACTTATCTGCTTAAATAATGTGGTAAATAAATAAGATCCTACAAAAATGAGATCTCTGCAGGCCAAGGATACATGTTCTTGTCAAGCAGGAAATTGCATTTTATGTGCTGAAATGAATTCAAAACCTGGGATTATAACTGAATAAAATTAGCCTTTTGAAAATGAATAAGTTTTGAAAATGTAATCTGTTTTAAATTCTGTTGATAAATCCTGCTCACAACATATAAAAACTGTTAAATTATATGAATGGAAATCAAATGATTTCAATTTTTTGTATTATGTTTATATAAATGCATCTTCCTCAGTCTGAAATATTTTGTAATTTAAGTAGTCAAATAATCCAAATAATCCAACACTTTAATAAATAATCAAGTCTGAAATAAGAATTTATATTAGAGACAGTTTTTGCAATTTTGGAGTAGAGAATTAAATATCCCATTTTTAGCTTCTTTAATAATTGGTCTTTATGGGCATTGATATATAATTTACGTTTGCTGAATATTGTATTTTGTAAATACATACTGTGATTTATGTGTGACTTCTAAAAACTGCAGATTGGGAAATTTAAGAATAGAAGCAAGAATATATTAGGGCTTTCAATTAACTGGGGTGTATTTTATTAAATACTGGTGTATTATTTCTAGTTGCTTCCAGTGAGATCAATGATGAAAAAATTTAAAAGACTGAAAATCGAAATGCATCAGATTATTAGCATTTTTAACCACTGTTATTCTTATGATCAGCAGGAATATATGGAAGGCTTTGTGCTACAATAAAGACAGTAACATTACTGAACCATTTCCAAAAAACAACACTGCAGTTTATTTTTATAGCTTTCTTTTAGCTAAAATGTCATGCAAACTGTTCTTCAGGGAGTAGTCAGCTAAGTTCAATGAGCTTTTTGGATAACAGCTTTGTACATGTGCCAAGTTTTTTTTAAATGTGGAATATTGCACAAAATTCCTGACATATGCGGTTCAGACTTATCTTGCTACTCTAAATACCCAAATAACTAAAATACTGATTGCAAAGCAGGCTACTGTGACTCCTGACGCATTAGATCCAAGATCTATAACTGTACACAACTAGTTTTGCAGCTCTGAGAACATACATTATTTTTTATTATTATTTCTCTATCTTGAATTTCTCTATCTTCAGAATAGAATAGAATAGAATAGAATAGAATAGAATAGAATAGAATAGAATAGAATAGAATAGAATTCTTTATTTGGCTGGGTGTGATGGAGCACATGAGTAATTTGTCTTTGGTGCATATGCTCTCAGTGTACATAAAAGGGGGGGAAAAGAAAATCTGCATTAAGAAATATCACAGCTTCCTTCAAAGATACTGGTATGTCTTAAGCCGTCACATTTTTTTCCCTGAAAATTAATTAATTCAAATTTATTGTAAAAACAATGTATTCAAGCTTATATAGGTAGTCACATCCTGTCTAGTACCTTCCTCGATATATTTGTGAAAAATATATTCCTGAAGAGTTCAGCTGAAAAACTTTAAATTCCACGACTGGAGTTTCTGAAATAAACTGTAACTTTCAGCAGTGGCCCTAAAGTGGACTTAAATTAAACTATAGCTTTCATCTCTCTAGCTATCAAAGCAACCCAGGTATGTAAAATTTAACTAGTTTATATGGCTCTAAGATAGGAGCATCCTCTTACATTCACACATTGGTTATCTGAAACTCTAAAACAAATCGAGCTTTGTTTAGAAAAGATGCAGTTTTAAAGAAGGCTATAATATGAAATGCTTTAATTAATATTCTATCATCAGTTATAATTTCACAAGTTATACATCAAATCCAAGTTTCTTTTGGACTACACTAAAGTCCAAAAGTGTGTCCCGATTAATCTCCTTATCAGAGCAGCTAAATTTGTGCACAACATGTTCGTTTTATTTTCCCATGAATCATGTTCTCAGCTAATAAAACAAACAAGCCATTCCTCCAAACCCAGATCAACTTCTTTTTACATCTTATCATCTCTCTCTCTTCTCCTCCTCTCCCTCTCCCTCCCCACCAAAATAACTAGCATTAGGTGTGGCGCAAAAGTACCAATGAGCAACAGCCATTATTTGCAATCCATCTTTTGTTGGAACGCATGCAGGGTGAAATTGACTCATTTGCCAAATTCATAAAACTGGAATAGAGGAATCCCTCATTCTACCAGAGGACATTGTTGTAAAGAAAAGATCTTAGCTGCTTCAGAACTAGGGCTCTTTGAAATATACCTCCTGTTATTACAAAAAGCATTTAGGCAAGTTAGTGTATTTAAATTTTGAGTATTTGAATAAGGTATGTTTGATTAAAACAAATTAAGTCCAAAGTTTATTTATATTTTTAGAGGCGTGCTTAAAGGTATCTTAGAGCTTACAGCTGAGAGCTCCTATAGCAAAGCAAAAAGGCTGTAGCTAAAAACTATTCAGCATAGTTTTCTTCCAATAAAGTATCACACCACACATACTTCACAAACATTATTTGATTCCAAACCATGCCAGGAGGCTTTTGGAATTGATGATGGCATGTACAGCAGTAATATCATTTGTCAGATGTCAACTAAAATGTTTCTGTCAGAGACTGGATCAGGACAGAGCTGATATAAACACATACATAGCAGATAGTTAAAACAAATTAGGGATTTTATTCCTGACGCTATGATACTTATCCTAATAAAGTAGCATTATTTAATATGAAATACAAGTGAAAATATATACAAAACCAGCATGTGTTTTTATATGTGTACATCAGAGTATAAGAAATAAAAGAAAGTGAGGCTTAACTTGTTTAATATTCCTATTTCTGAAGCGTCTTTGCCTCACTTTCTGCTTGTATTTTATTATAGCTGCTTTCCCCCCTCCTATTCTTTATTGGTTCAGTATTTATGCTGCAACCTGCCTTCACCATTTCATCTAAAGTTTATTCTTCCTGTTTATATTTGTATGTTGCCTGATTTCCAACAATTCTGGACAGCCCACGAGTAGGTTTCACTCACTCATCCCAAAGGCTTGGAGGAAGAACCAAGTCTTCAAGGTACTTCAAAACTCCAGCAGGGTAGGGACCGGCGGTGGGTTGCTCCTGGTTCAGTCTGGTTCTGTGAACCGGTAGAGCTGGCGGTAGGAGGCTCCACCCCCCCCCGGGAAACTCTGCCCACCAATCCGGGATGCTTCTACGCATGCGCAAGCGCGCGCATGAACCAGTAGCAATGGGTTTTAGAACTCACTACTGGTAGAAACTATCCAAATCTCAGGGTGAATCTCATTGCAGTGGGCAAGTGCTACTACAGAGAAAATGTGCTTCCAGGATTGTGATAGATGGCGTTTTTTAATTGAGGGAACACAGAGCGTTCCAATCCTGCGAGACTGGATTGACCAGGAGATACTGTGGGAGATAGATTTGAAACAGATGTCAAGCAGCCACACCTTATGCCATGAAGGGCTTTATAGTTAACAACCAGTACCTTGAAGTACACCCACCAGCAAACTGACAACCAGTGCAGCTCATGAAACAAAGCTGTTACATGAACATATCACCCGTCATTGCCTATGCTATTGCATTATGGACCTGTTGAAGCTTCAGGTGGTCTTTAATGCAGCCCCATTAAAGCACATTTCAGTAGATAAACTGTGAGGTGATTAGGGCATGGTGACTATATGAAGGGCCTGTCATCTAAGAAGGGCACAATTTGTGCACCAGATCATTGAGCAGGAGCTGTCAATCCAGGAAGACCCCCAGATTGTACAATACTTTTATGCATCAAAAGCTTAGGATTAATGGAGAAAGATAAAAAAAGAACTATAAGGGAAAAGGTTTTAGGTGGCAACCAGAGTGTAGAATTATCTGCATACAAAATGTAACACCTAGACAACACAGAACTGAACTGAACTGAAACTTTACAAATCTTTCAAAACATGTTGTAAATGTAGACTAACAGCTATGCTGTCTGTCAATCTACATCAAGCCAGGTTGCCATTCTATATCACTATAAATGAAAACAGCTTCTTATGCAATACTGCTAGTACACATCCTCACAAGGGAGAGATGCCAAGTTATTTACAAAATGAGATACTCCAGCTTTTCCTCTGCTGGAAATAGAAGAGCTGGTCATTTAGAACGTGAGGCAGGACTCAGCAGAATAGCAATAGCTTTTAGACCTATGTACTGTTTTATAGTGCTTTACAGCCCTCTCTTAGCAGTTTATAGTCAGCATTTTGCTCCCAACAGTCTGGGCCCTCATTTTACCTACCTTGGAATGATGGAAGGCTGAGTCAATCTTAAACTGTTGAGAATCAAACTACTAGCAGTTGGCAGAATTAGCCTGCAAAATTGCATTCTAACTACTGCGCCACCACAGAGGTCTGTGAATCAAGGTTAGAAAAAGCATCATTCCCCACAACCTCAGATCAGGTTGGAATTTGCACAAATCTCCGGGAAGTTCAGGTAAGTGAAGAACTTTAGAAAACTGCAATCTCTGTAGAAGCATTTAACAATATCAAGGCAAAAATGTGCACCTAGGATTTTTATTTCCATCCATGTGTTGTGCTATCTCACCACAAATTCCATGTTCTCATGTTCTACACTGCCTTAACATCTGGATCAATTTGAGAAGTCTTTTTTTTCTTCCCTCACAATTGATAAGGTGAGGTACTTATGTTACCCTAGACATCACCAGATAAGTCACTTTTCAAATTATTCACCCTAACCAAAGTTGGAAACTGTCACGTTTCAGTTATTGGGCTATGTAGTGATTGCAAATTTACTTGTTTGCTTCACTTCCAGTATGTTAGAATAGGTTTTCTCCAGACATAGTATCCATTCTTCTTGAGGCACAGATGTAAGACAGATCATCTTTCATTATCAAAGAATCTCTCTGCTGGTGGCTGATTTCAAGTAGTACCACCAGAGATACTGCTTTCATCCTTTCTTCCTCAGTGCATATCCTTGTCACTAATGCCTATAAATCTGAATCAGGAGCTTATTTCCATGCTATTTGCTTGCTGTAAATTTAAAACACATTTCACCCTTTGTCATTCTAGCGACGGATCTTGTATATATCCAGTCTCTTTAGTTTTGAAGGTACTTTAAACCAGGGGTGAAATCCAGCAGGTTCCGACAGGTTCTGGAGAACCGGTAGCGGAAATTTTGAGTAGTTCGGAGA
>JANHGD010003467.1:59689-70523 GCA_027560375.1 Imantodes cenchoa | reverse complement strand
TACACTGAGAGCATATGCACCAAAGACAAATTCCTTGTGTGTCCAATCACACTTGGCCAATAAAGAATTTTATTCTAATGATAGCCCGGGTACAAATAAGCAAGCAAATCACATTAGGAACCAGTTAATATAAATCCTAAGGATACAAGCAACAAAGTTACAGCCATGGAGTCATAAGCGGGAGGAGATGGGTGATAGGAACGATGAGAAGATTAATAGTAGTGCAGACTTTGTAAATAGTTTGACAGCGTTAAGAGAATTATTTGTTTAGCAGAGTGATGATGTTGGGGAATAAAATACCATTAGATTTAGATTTATTATTATTAGAGTTGGAAGGGACCTTGTAGGTCCTCTAGTCCAACCCCCTGCCCAAGCAGGAGTTCCTACACCATTTGAGACAGATGGCAGCCCAATCTCCCCTTGAATTAACAGCATGATTAATAAATAACACAGAGCGTAAAGCAAATAACGACTACATTCCTAAACATACTTACTAAGAAGCCGAACGGAATAAACTGGCTAATTTTACACATTACGCTAATCTACGACATGTTTAACCAGTTTACTAAATAGATGACGACAGTCTGAGATCGCTCAGCAGACGCGCCAGAAGAGTGTGGTGACGTCACACCGCCGAGCGTTCCCTGCCTTTTGTTCGCACGCGGAAGGCGTGGCCTGGGTCGAAAGAGGCCGCCGCCGCCGCCGCCATCATCTCCGCTGAATGGTCCAAGAAAAAGGTGGGCGGGGAAAGGCAAACATGAATGGGGGCGTGGCTACGTCCCTTTCACGCTTCGGAGGGAGGCACGGCGTCTGGTAGACACGCCTCTTCGTCGCTTACTCCGCCCCTTCCTTGTTCTTTCAGGCCCAGGCCGCGTGAGAAGCGAAGCTGCGGCTGGGAGAAGCCAGCACCGGCGGCATTGGGGAAGCTGGGCAGCTTTTGTTCCCGTTCGTGCTGTGTGTGTGTGTCTCTCTCTCTCTCTCTTTTCGGGTAAGGCGGCTGCCTTTCTCCGTGGTCTCCCCTTTACTTTTTGCCTTCTCCCAGCGAGCTGCGAGAACCCAGATCTAGAGTGGAGAGAATAGACGTGGTGGAGGGGGAATCGGGGAGAAATGGTTGGTGGGCGCGCGAAGGTGGTCTGCGAAGCCCCCTTAACAGGGTAATAATATTGCCAATAAAAGTAGTCCTCGACTTGCGGCCCCAATTGAGCCCCAGATTTCTGTTGCTAAGTAAGACATTGCTTATGAGCTTTGTCCCGCTTTACGTCCTTTCTTGCCCCTGTTGTTAAGCGAGTCACTGCAGTGGATAAGTTAGCAACCTGGTGGTTAAGTGAATCTGGCTTCCCCATTGACGGTGTCGCAAAAGGAGATCATGTGACACACACACCCCATGCTGCAACCGTCCTAAATATGAACCGGTTGACAAGCATCTGAATTTTGATCACGTGAACAACGGTTGATGTGTGTCAGAAGGTCGCAAAAGGGAATCATGTGACCCCCAGGGTGCTGCAACCATTGTAAATATGAACCGGTTGACAAGCATCTGAATTTTGATCAATGGGATGCTGCAACGGTGGTAATTGTGAAAAGCAATTATAAGTCACATGATTCAGCGCTGTTGTAACTTTGAAGAGTCACTAAACAAACTGTTGTAAGTTGCAGATGACCTGTACTTAGGGGCAGCCCCTGGCTCTCCTCCTGTAAGCTGGATGGTTACCCTCCAAGGATCCTTTTCCCCTAAAATTCAGGGTGGTTTATTTGGGTTATTTGTCTGTCCCCAACCCCTGAACATATGGTCTTGGGGATTGGGGACTGTTCAGTGCTCTTGCAGCTGACCGGTGCAACTCTTCTCTCTGTGGTTGGGTTACAATAATCATTGTCTCCCCCTAATAATAATTCAAACAACGCCTCGCTATCCCTTGAGTTCCTTGAGAAGGAATGGATAAATGGATAAAATGCCAAATCTGGTCTAAACGTTGGGCTGACTTTGCGGCAAAGCGTTAATAATAATTTATTTTTTCACAGCATCAGAATTCAACAAAGGGAATTACATGCTTCTTTCTCTCAGAGCTTTTCGGAAAGCAGCCAGGAGCCTTAGCAGAAGTGAAAAATCGGCCTGGCTGCCGAAGAAGACATCTCCCCGTCACACTTTTTGTGTTCTCAGCTTCCTCAACAAGGGCACCTTGCCTTTCACTGGCCTCCGGTACCACCGATCTGGCCTCTCCAGCTTTCCCCTTCCAGCAGCTTTGCATGTTTGCCATCTGACATCCTTCTCCACCACCGCTGAGATGGCAGAACAGCGGTACTGCGTGGACTATGCCAAGCGAGGCACTGCTGGCTGCAAAAAGTGCAAGGAGAAGATTCTCAAAGGGATGGTGCGCATTGGGAAAGTGGTGCCCAATCCTTTCACTGAATCCGGTGGGGACATGAAGGAGTGGTATCACGTCAAGTGCATATTTGAGAAACTGGAAAGAGCTCGGGCCACAACAAAGAAGATCGAAGATATCACAGACCTGGAAGGCTGGGAGGAACTGCAGGAGGCTGAAAAGGAGATGATCAATCAGCACATCTCAGGTGAGATGTGCATCAGGGAGGTTGCAGCAGTAGTTGCAATTATAAAAATCTCTCTTGAGATCTCTTCCTGATGGTTGAATGAAATTCCATATTGGTTTGGGTTGGTTTTTTTTTAGTAATTAATGTGGAAGTGACTTTTCATTGTTTTCATGCTGTTGATGGTTGTTTTAAAAAAAACTTTTCAGTCTAGACAAAGCCTGGAATTTTCTATTGGTTTCCCAAGCAAATACTACTTAGATCTGGTCTCTTTATCATGCATTTATTTTTGAGATCAAAGACTGACAAGGTACTGCCATTGGAGAGTTGGTAACATTTGTGTAAATTACTAGACAACCTATTGGATCATTGTTTCAAAAACATTTCCTTATCAGATTCTTCAATGTGTTCAACAGTGCTAGATCTTCTAATGCAGTGGTTCTCAACCTGTGGGTCACGAACTCTTTGGGGGTTGAACGACCCTTTCCCGGGGGTCACCTAAGACCATAGGAAAACACATATTTCTGATGGTCTTAGGAACAGAGACGCCGCTCCTTTATCTGTCTCCAGGCGGGTTCACCCATATGTAAATAGACTACTGCAAAAAAAAAAAAATCTGTACCATGGGAACTTCTGAGCATGTGCAGAAGCCAAACTTCCAGCACTGCACATGCGTCACCATCTTGTTTTCAGCTTTTTTTTTTTGCTTTTTAAAAAAAAAAATCGGCACTGCACATGCATGTGCACACAAAGCGCATGTGTGCCCATGGGGCGCAGCCACGCAGCGCAGGAGAAAGCGTACTGGCGGCGAGATAAGTTAGAACCCACCCCTGAGTTTCCTAATAATTTTATTATTTTATGGTTGGGGGTCACCACAACATGAGGAACGGTATTAAAGGGTTGCGGCATTAGGAAGGTTGAGAACCACTGATCTAAAGCCTCACTGAGAAGAGCCATATAAATGTAAGCATTCAACCACACGTAACTTACAAGTTCAACTCAAATTCCATAGTAACAGAATTCTGATGGATGGGTAACTAAATTTTGTATGAAAGGAAGATCGGAGCTTTTCTTGTGAGCATTTTTAATTTACATTGTACAGATGGCTTGTTCACATGCTTGTGTATGTACACAAAGGCACAGATATCTATGGGTCACAGAAAGACTAATGGTAAACATGAAAATACCTCCTCCATTTTCATCACTTTACTCTCAGTATACTCTCAGTTTACTCTCAGTAATCTGGAGTGCTTCAATTTCTTTGGAAAACAAGCACATCCACTGGAGAGTTTATACATCTGTATCATTCAACCAATAGTTCATGCAGAAAAGTCCAAAGAAGAATAAAAAATCAGGTTCTAGATTCACATTTGTAGATCCATACTTGGATACCAATCAATGCATGCAAGTTGGAAATATCAGAAAATCCCCCCCAAAAATTCTGTTTTTTAAAAAAAAATACCCATAGGGATAAAGAGACAAAAGCTTAAATGTTATTCGAATATCATTTCAATAAAAATGAGTACTTACTGGTGGGAAGTCAAAATCTATCTGATTTGCTAAGTTTAATACATAATCGATTCGAAACTGATTCTCTGCATTAGCTAGTTCAACTGGTGGTGCCAGGTTTCCCATCGCTGTTACTATTGTCTGTGGAGAAAATGATTTCAAGCAAGTTACTAGAATGCTACAGGTTAAAACAATTTAGTCAAAGCAAGGAACAGCTGGTAGACTTACCTCTATAGCTTCTTTAATATTATTTTTAATATCTTGAATTTTCATTTTTTTCTCCCTGTAATCAAGAAACAAAAAAAATTATACATATAAGCATGTTCTTTTGTTCAGTGTGGCTTGGGAAAGTCTCCTTCCCTTCCATCTGCTTTTTATTTGAAATCAACATTTAAAATAAGAGAGAAATCTGCTGGGTTTAAGCACATCATGAAATATCCAGTCACAGAATGCCCACTTTTTAAAAAGGGAAAGGAAAATAACCACTATTTCTATTATTTAATCAATGTTTACAAGGCCAAGTGGTATTACTGAGAGCCAGTTTGGTCTAGTGCAGTGATGGCGAACCTTTTTTTCCTCAGGTGCCGAAAGTGCATGCACATGCGCTATCGCACAAGCGCAGGTGCCCACACCCATAATTCAATGCCTGGGGAGGGCGAAAACGGCTTTGCCCGCCCCCCGCTCCCGGAGACCCTCTGAGGCAGGAAATTGCCCATTTCTTGACTTCCAGTGAGCCCAATAGGCCCATTTTTCACCCTCCCCAGGCTCCAGAGGAAGCCTGGGGAGAGCGAAAATGCTCTCCTCCACCGCCCCAAAGCAGAAACGCCCTCCCAGAGCCTCCTCATGAGCCGAAAATCAGCTGACCGGCGTGCTGGAGCTAAGCTAGGGCAACGGCTCGCATGCCACCTGTGGCACGCGTGCCATAGGTTCGCCATCACTAGTTTAGTGGATAGGGCACCAGGCTATAAACTAGAAGACCCTGAATTCTAGTCCCACCTTAGGCTGGAAAGCCGACTGGGTGACTCTGAGCCAGTCACCAGGAAATGGTGAGTTCTAGTCCCATTTTAAGCATGAAAGCTGACTGGGTGACTTCTGGCCAATCACTCTCTCTCTGGCTTGTTTTTGTGGAAAAATAGGAGAAGGAAGAAGTGTTGTTTGTTCACCAACCTGAGTTGTTCATAAAAATAATAAAAGTGGTATAAAAAATAAATAAAAAAAATTGAAAACAAAAGCCGATACACTAGATTCCTTTCCCATCAAGTACTTTTAATGGATTTTGAACAAGATACTTAAGCAGTCACAAAGATGCCACAAGAATACTTATGTCCCTATTTTCACTTATACCATGGTAGGCCTATGGTAAATTCAGTAAATAGACTCTTTTTGTAGCAATGAATATATAATCTTAATTTGCATTTTGTAATATTCCCTAAGAGTACTTTTTCCATGACAATTGCATACTACATCTCCTAAAGAGTGAGGTACGTCATGACTTTGACTAATAACTTACTTTCAAGTGCAATTCACTAACGGTTCAAGGACTTACAAAATACAATAAATGCCTTGCTTGACTGAAGTTCTCAGCATTAAAACCATTTGCTGACTTCAGCAATATGCAAAAAGAAAATTCTATTCTTAAAGATTGCTACATTTTAAAACATTTTTCTCAATAATAAAAAAGAACTATTACAGAAGCCACAAGGCCAGAACAGTATATTTTTAAAAGCCGCCAACAAGCACAGCATTCCTCTTCTGCATTATTTTATGAGCTATTATAAAGATATTTCAGATACTGATTAATATTAGGTATTTGCCTGCTTGTGAGAAAGAAGCTTTGTCAGTAGTAGAATTCCAAAACTTACCCATTTGCCAACAGGTTTTTTGAGTAAGTTAATTTTTAAAAAAAGTCCTTTGGTCAGATAAATATAAGGGTTCTTTTTGAACAGGGATGTCAAACTTGATTTTATTGAGGACCGCATCAGGGTTGTGTTTGCCCTCTGGGGGCCGGGTGGGTGTGGCCAGGGTGGGCATGGCCACCCCGACGTCACTCGTGTCGGGGTCACTTGTGGTGACCTGAGCGCTCTGCCAATGAAAACAGGCTCCTGAGTTCCATTGTTTGGCTGGGATGACCTCCTTGCCACCCTCTGCCTGCGAAAACAGAGCTTGGCAGTGCCACCCACAGCCCTTGCGAGCTCCATTTTCGGCTGCGATGGCCTCCTGCAGCCCTCTGCCTGTGAAAATGGAGCTCGGGAGGGCCATGCGCAGCCCACCCAAACTCAGTTTTTGCTGGCAGAGGCACTGCGGTCTGGTCCTTCGCTGTTTCCAGGGCGACCCTGCAGGCCAGATCTAAGTACCCCGTGGGATGGGCCCCCAAGCCTTGAGTTTGACACCCCTGTTTTAGAACAACAATACAGAAAGTTCTTCTTCCCTTTTTCTTGAAAGGGAATGAAGCAACATTAGCAAAGATAGAAAAAAAGAGTAGAGAAGAGAAGAGTTTAAACTTTGTTTTCTTATAATACTGGAAGGGAGAATTTTAAGTTAATTCCAATTATTTCTATACAAAATTATGTCTAAACAAAATTTTAAATGCAAATGATTTTATTTTGATGAAGTCACCCACGCTATAAAATTAAGTCCTACTTTTATCATGCTTCAACCCAATCAAGTTCTAGACTAAAAATTCTTAGAAGCTATTTATGACCAGGCAAGTTATCCCAACAGTGATCAAATTCTTATTTTGACTTTCAGAGGAGCTTTTTTGGGAAGGTCACTGAAGCCCATTTGAGACACCAAAGGAGAAAAAAAAACCTATTACTGTTTACAGATTTTAACTTAAAAAAAATAGGTAAACATTATGGTAGTAGTGTTGCCTTAAAATTAAATAACTAGAATTAACATGACAGTTTATTTTCAGAGCTTTCCATCCAGAAAAATTTCAAAATTCTTTGATATCTTACATTAAAGATTTTGATACACAATATTGGACTGTATTGTATGTTTACATGTAAACATATATAAATGTACAGTACTTCCAAAGGCTGAGGAGTTAATATTTTTAATTTATCAGTAATATACCAGGGGAGGACTCTATTAAAGAAAAATAAATAAGCACATAATTAAATATTTACACTAGAATTAAACGTTAGATTTTAAACAATGTGTATTAAAGTTCTTAATATAGAATCCTGTCAATATACCTAACTTCAGAATAACCCTTTCATTATTCCTAGGTCTGAATTGGAGAATTAAGTACAAATCAGAGCTAGGAATAATGTTGCCAGCAGTTTAGACATTAATGGCTGTGTGTTGCATTATTTTGAGGGGACAGCATATTTACACTGTTATACAAGCTGTATACTCACTACCTTACATTGTAGGCAAGTGTCATTTCATCAGTATTGTCACATGAAAAGATATACTTAAATCTTTACAAAATGTGAGGGGGTATACTCACTTCTGTGACATACTGTTTGTCTTGAGAGTATTTTTCTTCCTTTCTCATATTAGAATCAGGAAACTAGTATGAGATGCAATGGAACTAAATATTCAGGACAATCAAAACTGCCATTTTGATGTAAACCATGTTCAAAAAGACTAATAATTGGTTTTTAGCCAATACTTCTATATTACCCAGCCTATGTTTAAGTAAAAATAGAAAAATAAGATGTGCCTCTAGCCTCTTTCTCACAGAAAAGCAGAAATAAATTCTTCAATATGCTACAGAACACTCAGAAATACTGGCCAGTTTTCAGTGATGCTGTCAATAATTCCAAAATTCTCAGAATTTAAGCAGATTTAGCTTGATCCATTTGTTGAACTTTTACTCCTAAATTTCCAAAATCCTTTTATTTATAACACTATTCTTTAGTTTGTAACTGCAAAACTGCCAGCTCATTTCCCTAAAATAATGAATGGGTTACTATCAAAAGTGTTCCTAATCCGTCACCTAGAAGTTCATCTATGGAAATTCAAATCCTAATCTTTACAACATCATGTAAGTTTATCATATAAGCAGGGAAATGGACACAATAGGACATTGTAAGGGATATTTCATAATCTGAGTTTATGGACATTTGCAGAGAAGGATGGCAGAACAGCAACCTCTTTGTTTGAATGCAAACTGCTTTCAATCTTCAGGAGATGTGCCTTTTAAACATAATCTACCTCACATGTATGCTAAACATGTGCAGCATTCAAGAAAAAAGAAAAGGACTGGGAAAGGGATAACAATGAGTATCTAAAGTCACCCTCACTGGGATTAACTATTATTTTACAGAAATAGCATTTGAGTATTTAGATAATGATAATTGCTTCCAATCCTCTGTAGCACACTACTAGGGAATCTACTAGGGTTAATTCCCATGGGACTCAATTCAATGGGAAAAAGTATAAGTGAAAGGATTGAAAGCTTCTCATCCACTTCCCTCCCATTCAGTTTCTTACCTAAAATTCAAACCCCCACACATCAACTGCATTAAAGTCTCTATAAATTATTGGGTGGCTTCCTGGATGCAATTATATTGCATTTTTTGGCTATAGTATGGTTATTTTTTGCCTATAGTATGGTTATGGTTTGTCAATGTCTAGGCCAATTTTTCAGATATTTATCCCTTTCTCAATCTAGCCAAGAGTTCTGGAGTTCTTTGGGTGATCTTTCATCCAAATACTAACCAGTTTAGATTTATTTATTTAGTGAATGGCATGCAATGTCAGGGAAATCTACGCATGCTTGACACAATGCAATCCTGACAGCCTAAATTGCTAGTTCATTCTGTTCAGCACTTGCATGCCTATCCTTGATGCACCACAGGTGGCAAATCAGCTTGCACCAGCTGACTAGCAACACTTGGGTTACTGGTTCTTCGGGGCTATTCCGCCAACTTCGCCTCGCCTCATGTTGCGTTGCCTCAGCTTCCATTCTTTGCACACATAAGTGCAACTAGGTTTATTCCCACCAAAGTGGTACCCATTTATCTACTCGCAATATTGCATGCTTTCAAACTGCTGGATCGGCAGGCGCTAGGGACTGAGCTCTGGGAGCTCACTCTGTCTCCCAGGCTCAATCCACTGGAATGCAGACCATTTATGGTCAGCAGTTCCGGGTCATTAAGCTACTGTGGCCCCTACCAGCTTAGCTACTCAGCCCAGATATGACTAATTAGGTGTAGATACAGAGACATGTGTTCGCATACACACAAATTGCAACACTGTAATTTGATATGTTTATCCTGGCCTTCCCAGGAAACTTAAGGTGACTTACATGCGGAGCTCCCTTCTTCAGAACCCAAACCTTTTGTGGTTAGACTCCTAAAGCCTCTTGGAATAGATGACATGCAAGTCAAATAAAAAAATAATAAATCGTTTCAGTATTATTTAACCACAATAGCATGACTGCTCCTATCATGACACTTTTATGAAACAGCAACACCGCCAAAATTGCAAATAAATGAGTGTGTGTGAGTCCCTTTCTTTCGTTGCTGTTGCAATTGTTTCGAGATTTATATTCCCTATGTCAAATACATCCTCAGAGCACTTAAAATATAATACCCCAAACAAAATAAACATACATTAGAATAAGCTGAAGACATCAGTTCTACTGAAGTCAGATAGAAAAAAATAGAGATAGAAAAAAAGGTTCTTCATTTATCACTAGAAAATTATTTGAGGGCAACTCTGGAAAAACAGAGAAAGCCAAGGCAGTCCAATGGAAAAGGCCTCCATCCAAGTTGCCAGATGCTTCACCTCTAATAAAAGAACCTCATGCCTTTGGCCTCTTACCACAAAGGGAACCAGAATAACTGTTCATGAAGTACTGAAATGTGTTCTTTATGCCCAGTTGCTCTTAGTAGACTAGCTGTTCTGTTCCAAATTGTATTATTTTCCCGAAATGCCTTCAGAGGCAGCATCGTATAAAAAGCATGACAATTCGATTCCATTTCTAAAACTATAATATTCACTGCTTGTGTCAACAGAAGCACAAAACGTATTGTCAACAGTGACCAATTTCAACCTTCACTATAACTTTCTAAAGAAAAGTTCATCACATCCCTGTTCAGAAAACGTTCTGAACAAAATTCAGTAAACAAACCATAAACCATGAGGTTTCTAATGAAATAGTATCTGGACATATCTGTGTACGTCTAAACAAACTACGGCAGCATTTTTTTAGAATCAGTACTGACATTTTGAAGAACAGTACTATAACAGTCTTGGTGGCTCAGTAGGTTAAACTATAGTACTATGGGCAACTCTGTCCACAGCATGGAGTTGGATCCTGATGGGACTCACAGCCTTCCACGATTGGTAAAATAAGAACTAGATTGTTGGGGGCAATATGTTGACACTGTAAACTGCCCAGAGAGTGCTTTAAAGCATTATGGGACGGTATATCAGACTAAAAGCTATTGCTATAAAATATCTTGCAAAGCACCATCCATTCTTCCTAATTTCAAATGATTCAAGCTAACGTATTTTTTGGAGTATAAGATGTACCTTTCCCCCCCAAAAGAGGCTGAAAATTTGGGTGTGTCTTAGAAGAGCGCTAACAATCTTCCCGGCTCTTCCCTTGCTACTCCCTCCGAAGAATATTTTTTCCAGCCTTAAGTTTTTGCATGTTTTTTCGTTGCTACTCCCTCCGAAGAAGGTTTTTTTTCCAGCCCTAAGTCTTTGCAGGCTTTTTTCATTGCTACTCCCTCTGAATAAGGTTTTTTAAGCCCTAACCAGGGGATAAAATAATGTGCTGAAGCTGACCAGACTAAGGACGCTAGCCAGATGAATACCT
>JANHGD010003466.1:109378-120240 GCA_027560375.1 Imantodes cenchoa | reverse complement strand
TTAATACATTAGAGAGGGTCCAGAGGTATTTTACAAGAAGATAAGTAAATCACGGGAAAGCTATGTTGGCTGGAGAATTCTGGGAGTTGAAGTCCACAAGCCTTAAAGTTGCCAAGTTTGAAGACCTCTGCCCTAGTTCCTCTTCTTTATTTCCCTATTACTGCTATTTCAACCAGTGTGTGTTCGGTATTTCATGGCCTTTGAGCCACCACGACGGTGCTGCTTCCTGTGCCAGGAAGCTATAAATCCATAAATGAATCAGATCAATAAGATAGAAATAAAAGCTGTAATCTAGTGACCCCGGGTTGGTCGGCATCATCCATCACGGCAAAACAAGTCAGCCGATATCCAGATGCATTTTCCATTTCGAAATCTTTGCTCTCTCTCTTAAAAACCCCAAACGAAGAAAAAGAAGACAAACCAGCCATCTAACAAGTGTTTGCGGTTGTGTGTGCAGCTCAGGGCTGGGTTTATCGTACCTTCCCTACCGGTTCAGAAGCATGTATGTTGCATCGGAAGTATGCCCTTCGCACTCGCACGCATGCATCTCATCTGGTTACTAACCCTCTACACACGTGCAGAAGTCTTTGCGCATGCGCAGAGGATTATTTGCTAGCTGCTTTCAAGCAACGGCAGCCGGGGAACTAGTTCGGGGATGTGGCAAGCCGGCCTTCACTACCGATTCAGCAAGCGTGACCAAATTTCGGCCGCTGGTTCACGCGAACCGATCTGAACCAGTAGCAACCCACCACTGGCGCAGGTGTATGTCTGTATTCATGCCACCAAGGATGTGGAAATTTAGCTCCCTCGAGGGAGGCATTTCATAAATAAATTCAGGGCAATGCAAATTCAGGGCAATTCTCCTTCATTATACATTGGTTTATTTATTAATTGCATTTATTTATTTATTTATTTATTTATTTATTTATTTATTGCATTTATTGCATTTATTTATTTATTTATTTATTTATTTATTTATTTATTTATTTATTTATTTATTTATTTATTTATTTATTAAATTTGTATGCCGCCTAATCCCGAAAGACTCAGGGCGGCTAATCTTGATTTTAAAGATTCCAAAAGTCACATACTGATTGCCACATTCTGAATAATCTTTTTATTTAATTGCTTATATAAAATTGGCAAAAAAGTGTAGGTAGAGTGAATTTGTTAGTTAATGCAAGCACAATATTTTGGCAGCATGTGGTATCCAGAATTTTAGATAACAAATTTTCAAGTTCCCATTTCAGATATATTGTAATGTTAGTACTGTAGAAAAGTTTAGTTTAGGAGACAAAACATATTGTTAAAACATGCAATTAATTTTTTAAATTGATAACTGTTGCTCACCAGTTATTAAACAATTTTTGACTGTTAATGATATGGACGTGATTTCTGCAGGATTCTCTATCAGTAGCAGTTTTTTTGAATTCCTATAAACTAATGATTGTCATTGGTAATAGTATGATCGTCATTGGTAATAGTATCTAATCATTTTCTCTTCTATGACCCTCTTTTTTTAATTGCTTTCTATTTTTCCAAGCATCAGAATCTTCTCTAAGGATTTTGCATCATGTGCAATTTCATTATTAGTATTTTCAGCAAGTAGTCTGATTTTATTTCATCTACTATAAAATTATTTTTTCTTGCCATCCATATTATTCTCAACAACTTTCTCCAGCAGTACAATTTAAAATCACCAGATAAATTTGTTTAGCATTTCTATTGCTCCAGCTTTCACAGCCATATGTATCAAATTAATGCAAAATACTATTGATCCTCAGAAACAATTACTTTTTTGTTAGGGAAGAATTAACATATTTTGAAGAAGTATTATATCAAAGTAAACAGGATCCCTCCAAGGTTTTTACCTTCAGATTGGGTGAGTTACCATTAAGTGATCTAAACTGAGAAGTGTTGGAATTAGATTTGCAGCCAAATCACTTGAGTTGCTATTGTCTTTGAACTCAACTGGAATATAATACAGCTGTTGCTTTGGTAGCTCTTCACAGTAGGTTTCCAGTGCTGACAAGCTGAACAACTTATTTTCACCCTTAGTGTTCCGACACTGGTAGTAACTTTAGTTGTATAACAATTAAATGTGAATATGGTGTCATTTAACTTGTAATAACATAGACACATATTATCACTGCAATTCTAAACAAAAAAGCAGAAGTGTGATTTTGTCTATGCACTTATTATAGCTTGTCATTGCAGACTTAAGAATAGTTTTGTGTTGTTGCTATGTGATATAAAGGTTTGCCTCAGAGGTATATAAAAAGTATAATAGGTCCCATTTGAAATGCCAGATGCCTACTTTATAATAACAAGAAAATGACAATCAATTCCAATCAGAATTTACTGTGAACTTAAAGCTGGAAGGACTTTGGCTAATCACTTATAATGTCAAATGAAAATTAAAGTATAAGGAAATTGAGTTAATACAACTTAAAAGTTTATACTCTTACCGGTTATATTAGAAGACCTACAATTTAATTAAATTATATGAAATGATTGCCCTTACTTGTATTAGTACAATACAATTATATAATAGTTTTCTGATACATGCATATAGGTGATAGCAGGATTGTTTGAGCTACTCTGCAAGAAAGACCTTTGGGAACTAAATACAGGCTTGTAATATTAACCGTCTAGTTTTGTTTTGAGTATATTAGTTATGAAAGCCAAACGTTGCATATTATTTTTACTTCAACCACTGAAATATTGTCAGTTTACACTACTAGGTCCTATAGACATTCTCAGTTTTCTCTTCTTAAAATAGGATCTTTTCAACTATCAAGTCTTTCTTTTATTGATTATAGTGCTTCTGTCTTTGGCTTATTCTTTTTTCCTTCTAGCTCAGGATTTTCTTCTCCTTCTCCCCCAGCCTTACCAAACAGTGAAAGCAAAGAGAGCTTATTAATATTATATTTATTTATATTCATAAAACGTTTCTAGTGGCCCAATTTCCCTTTATTCCTCAGTAGGAAATCTGGAGCTTGCTCTGTAGCCTAAAATAAAAATAGGCAAGAAAATGAAACAAGACATAGCAAACTATATGTAGCTAGAATTATACTAAAGCTATGGATCTAATATTCTCTATTGATTATAGAAAGAGTATATGAAAATTGTTCTGATTATTTTCAATAAAGTTATTTCCATGTCAGTTAAAATATCTAAAGGTTATGAAAATACATAGGATAGGAAAGAAGCAAAGCTATCAAGAGGTTAAGATTCTGTTAAAATAATAGGTAATGAAAGGATCTTCCTGCACTGTAGTTACAGGAGATGTGTAATGCAGGAAAATCCTTTCATTTGCTTGGAATACATTGGTTTTTTTCTATTTAGCATAATGCATTTTGCATTTCTCAATAGTTTCTCCCCTCCATTCACTCTACAGCCATTTGTGTTAAGAAAATAAATTGATTGTTGGTGGATAATGCAAACATCGTATATGATCCAGGCTAATTTGGATTTTCATTTTAAATTTAAATTGATATTAAAATATTAATTAAAATAAATATTGTGCATTGCACAAAAAGTATTTATATCATGCATCAAAACACATAACATCCTACTTTCACATAACAATAAGTATAGCATTCTGTAATTAGTTTTAAATCTGGATTTTTTTCACAGACTCTGTCAGTATATAAGGGTTCGTGAATTGGGATAGACATGGTAACAGGTGAGCCAATGGGGACTGTTTGTTGACCCAGACAGCTCGGAGCCTGGGCTTGGCTTAAGTTCACTGAAATGTCTATATATGAGTGCATGTGTGATTCTATAGCCTCTGTATTATATTGCTTCTGTGAATATTACTTCTGTGCTTCTGAATTCTGGTTCTGGCTTCTGCTGTATGGTATTGTATATAAAAAAATTTCATATATATAATTGAATCTTGCTGAAGTTCATTTACTTGTGTGCTGTCCAGAGTGCGCAAATTCTGGACAGACTCTCACCTTGGCAAATGTGAAATTTTATATGATATTTTGTTTTCTGAGAAGATATGATTAAGCAGAGGAACTAATACTATACCTTTTCATCTAACATTAGTGGGAAATGATCTTATTCAGCTCTATAAAGTGGCCTGAAGTGGTCATTGTCATAAAATAGGCTTGCCACTTTTATGTGGGAATGGCATCATGTTGAAAACTGGATGTATTCTACAGGAGGTTATATGCTCCACATAAAAGTATTTTAAGACTCAATTTGATTTATAGGAATAGATGTGTAAAGATATGTCAGTCTCACCAGGTAGATCAGACAGGAAACACAACCAGATAAGCTAATTCTACTTTATTGTAAAGCTACATTAACAGAAATTTGAAGTCTGAAAGTACAATTCTGCCATCTCATTTACAGCTTGAGAAACTAGGGAGTGTCCCTTCTGGGCTTCTTGCCCTGCCCACAATCTTCCTGCAGGCTATGCTGTCTCTTATCTGATGGTTCCCTAGGCAGCATCTCTTTGCCCCGTCTCCCAAGGTCTTTCCCACGTACAATTACAGCTTTTTACCAATTTGTCTTTTGCAGCTTGCTGCAAAAAAGTGAAGCTTTTTGTAACTCCTAGTAGAGAATTAATTATCCTATGAGATGAAATGTTCTGTCCAGTCCTGTTTCACAGTAGCTTTTAGAGCTTGACTGTACAAAAAGGACATTACTTGATTGTTCCTTGTTGCCAGAAGAGCTAGCAATTGTATTTAAATAACAATCATCCCCAAGCCTATAGACCTTAAGCTTTGATCAAATATGCAGTGCATAACTTCTCTAATAGATACTGATGTAGCTCGTATAGTCATGGTTACTGAAAAGTAAACCCCGTGAAGTAACTCAATAATTCCAATTTGCATTGGTGAAGAATTGTAACTCTCAGCATCTTATCCTGGATGTTAGATGGAACTGATAGGTGGATAGGCGTGCAATAGCAATTATATTCTGATTCTGTGCCATTTGAATCACATTCAGGTAATGTTTCTTATGTCTGTAAAGAGCTGGATTGAAATAATTGCTTAGATTCATATTAAAATAATTTTGATGAAAACTGATAAAATCATTGAGGAAATCTGATTAACAAATGAATTTTCACAGTCTTTGGCTTATCTGTTGTTGCCATTGGATTTCTGGAATTCTAGAGTTTTACATATTTTTGCAAAATACTTAAAAGTTTACCAAACAATGTTTTCCATTCCATTTTCTTTTTTCTTTTTTATATCTAGAAAGTAAAGAATAAAGTATGCAAATAAAGTAGCTTTCCAGAAATGTGTGAAATAGATGAATTGATTTATTTATTAAAGTTAATTTTTTTTGTAATATACTTGCATATATTTCCTTTCAGGCTAGTACATGAAATCCCATCAACATTTGATATATATAGTCTCGTAAATTCTTCAGTCAAAACTGAGTAGAAGATAAAAATCTCTTGAAATAGCAAATAGCTCTAAAACCAACTCAATAGATATAATAAAATTTAGGGGAAGTTATAATTTACCATTGCAACAAAATGTAAATAAAAGAATCTGGCCAGTCTAAATAAATGTGCTTAAAACTCATTGAATGAAAAGCAAGAAAAAGAAAGGGAAAACAAATGTGCATTATACATGGATTTCTGCAGTGTTTTGAAGTACTTTGTTGTACACAAAAAGCAATTGTCTTTTTTCAGTCTTGCTGTAAAACAGTTTTTTGATTAAACACTGTATATATTATGTCTTCAATCTTGAGAATTGATTCATATCACATATATTAACATTTTAACTTCCATAATTCTATTAAAATTAATGATGTCACATTGGGTTTAAAACAAAAATGGGGAATAAACAGTGGTGTTTCAGATCTTAAAACAGCATGAAATTGTCTGGCTGAAAGCTTCCAACTGCTAAAAATATTTTGAAGAATGTTATTTGATTCTGCTGTTCCTACTATAGGTTCATATGGTATTTGCATATAAAGGCTTTCTTTATGGTGGTTCCTACAAAGTAAAATTACCCTAAAGTCCTCTGTCATTTAATACCACAAGTATATTCTGTATACTTTCCTGGACTTAATATGCAAACTGTTTCCAGGTTCAGAGCTATAGTAATTCTAACGTAGGAACTGTAATATAGATGTTTTATGATATGTGGCTTATATTAAAGCAATAGGAAATAACATGTCAGTTTTCTCATTAGTAAATTGTTATAATAGCTTACATAAAATGAGACAGCCTATTAATATTTTCCTTAGATTCACATTTAAAAGAAAAATACTGCTATCTCTGTAAGTATCCTTATGATACAACAAAGAAATTCATTATATTAAAATGATCTGGCATGTCTAAACTAGCTTGAGCTATATGAAAATTTAAAGATATTGCTGAATATCCATTTTTTAATTTTATTAAAATAATGAAAAACATATTTTATTTTAACTTACAGTGTAAAAGCTAATTGATATGAAACATCTAGTTCTGCATATCTGTTGCAAGTTCTTTTGTGGTATTAAAAACCATTTTTCTTGTTACATATTTAACTTGCATTGGAAAAGCAATTTAAAATTCCTATCCACACATCTACATTTGTGTTACCTGTCTATTCATGTCAAAAGAGCCTAGCCCAATTTTTAAAAAATCTACTGCCAAGTTATAAAATTTGCATTTTATTTTTACAGGCAATATAATACAAATTAAATGAATTGGAAATAGCAATATGACAACATATACTAGTGGTTTTTTTTAAAGACTTTTACTTGGATACTGTAGTAGTATGATAGAACATAGTGCTTGATCATTATTTAGGAAAATACTAAACGATATCAAAGATTTGGTCAAACAAAAAGCAATACTCTAATTAATTTAACATTATTCATGTTTCCCATATGTCTGTTTTTCTTTTCTTGTGAACACAGAGTTTTTAAAAAAAACAATTGTATAGTATTTGTGGTTTTAGGTTCTCACTTGTATACTATTCCTATTGTATTTCTATGTGTTTCTCATGTTTCTACATGTTTTCATGGGAATTCATGTACAAATACAATAGGAATATAGTAGTTTACAATATATGTCCATTACAGTTGAAAATATGTTCAAAATGGCTAGTTAAAAAGGAGAAAAGGAATCTAGCATTTAAAGAAATCTAGACACGACATTTCATTTAAACACTTCCCAAAATGTTTGGAAAAAGTCAACAAATACTTTCCTTTTGCTATAGATAAGTTGCATTTGTCTTTTAATTTAATTTTATTCTCACATTTCTACCTTAGGTGTACTGCTTAGTATATCATTTTTTTATTTTATTTTTGTCCCCATACTATCTATGTATCTATCTGTCTCTGTCTGTCTATTTTTTTTCTTTCTTTCTTTCTTTCTTTCTTTCTTTCTTTCTTTCTTTCTTTCTTTCTTTCTCTCTCTCTCTCTCTCTCTCTCTTTCTTTCTTTCTTTTTTTCTTTTGTAAATCTGTTTTTGCAGAAATATTTCTTCTTGATGCTTATTCTTAATATGTATTAGAACTTAGTGCAAAGAACTAAAAAACTCCCACTGTGTTGCACATTATGTTGTTCCTGAGTAATACTTATGCACACTTCCCATTGTCTACCAGTTATGAAGCAAAGCTTTTCAACTATAGTATGTTTCATCTTTTAAGCAAACCCACATACCAACATAACACAAGCACTTTGTCCCATAATGACTTTTTAGCTTCTACAGCACCTATATACTATGACTGCAGACTATATTAATATTAATGAAAAAATGGAAGTTTTAGATTTAGTGACTGTTGTTCCCTCCCTGCACCTCTCTTATGTTAAATCCATTAGCAGAGATGCACATATATTAATAAATTAAAAAAAGAGCAAAATGGGTCTCCATTCAGAAAATTAACCTTTGCAGTATTATCCCTTCATATGACCACAGTAATGTTTGAAATTGACTTGAATGCTGTTGTTATCTCAAATGCAGTCTTATAAAATTCTTATTTTATAAATGTGCTTAATTATACTGATCTGCTTTTGATGTCTGATAAAATGTGTTGAACATTATTTTTATGAATTTATAATTACTAACAGAACTTAATAAGACACTTCTAATTATAAGTCCACAATTTTATTGTTCATTCAAAAAGGCAGCATTAGTTTGACTCATTTCTATATAACCATTGCAAAAAATAATAGGTGAAGTAATCCCAAGAGAGTTAATTTCCTATAGTTTACTTCATAATTAGAGTTTACTCTGGGCTCTCAAAATTATGAAGCCCACCTTATAGTAGCAAATGGCATTAATTCTTAAATTTGGTAGATATTCAAATTTATGTTCACAAGTGTAAAAAGAAGACCTGTATAATTGCTCCATTTATATTTCTTTTCATAATGAAGTAAGTAAATCTTTTATAGCATTCAGCACCACATGTTTGCAAAATCTTTATGTCAGTCTGTTGCTATTAAAAATGTGTTCACTATTAATTTTATATAAATTTGTTCAATTCATAATTCTTGAATTTATATAAAAGTCACTTCATTTAAAAGCATTTTACAAGTGCAATTTTCAATGTGCACAAAATATATACATTGAGTGATAGTATATACACAAATATAATAGACAAAAATGTTGTAAAAATGTAATATTAGTAGATTGTAATGGTCATATACTTTACATTTTTTTTACAAACGTAAAAACACATCCATCAATCATCAGCAACAATCACTTAATGAAACTGATTAAAACATGGATTAATATAATCAAAACTGCCTTCTCTAGGAAAATCTACAACTTGTGTAACAGCTGCAATACATTTAACATTTATTTTACCAGAATCTGGGGATTTTCTTTCTTTTCTATTACAAGATGCCTTTGTTAAAAAAAGCATTCTTGCCTTTTATCATTTTCTTGGTACTATTTAACTACACCATTATCCTTTGGAAATTGTTAATGTGTCTCCTAATTTGTGGTACCGTATGTATTTACCTAAGCCTGTATTTTAGTGATTCCGAATAACCTTGAAACATTCTGAAGAAATTTGACCAATGTGAGTCTTCCCTTTACATGTTATCTCTGACATATGTTCTATCTGGTTAAACTACAGGATTAGCATTTGGCCAATGCAAGAGTCAGACAAGATTTTTTAAATCATGCAACTAATGACATCTCCACTAGGTGGCATGATTCCTTTATATGAAACCCCTAAAAAGAGCTCTACATTCTTAAACCTTTCTCAAATAATGGATTAAATTAAAGTTAAAAATTAAGTTAAGTCAAAAAGCTAACAGAAAAGTTATTTTATGAAAAGGTTTTCTTTTAAGTTTACAAATTAAAATTTGATTTATAGCCCCAGATAAAATAATTAAAATCAATAACTTGGTAACACTAAAATAAATTAACTGAAACCCACTTACCTAATACAAGGAACACCCACCACAGCCAGTATTGTCCATCAAAATAGCCAGGGAAATAGGTAGAGAACTAAAAATTAAAAACAAAAAATGAGGAATGTATTAAGCTGGTAATACATTTGTGGGATTTTTCATGCTGCTAATTAGTTGCTAGCTAAGTAGAGCAATTGCTAAATCCTTCAAAGCAGGAATAGTTTACTATTAAAATAACTGTTGCTCATTTACAATTATTTACTGAGCTAGTATTAATAGTTCTGGGAAGAAATCCTTTAGGACACAGCAGTTGTCAAGTACTTTCACTTATATTTTCTTAGCAGAAGTGAATATAAGACGGCCACTACTTGATTCTATAAGAACAAGACAGCAATAATTTACTCTTTGTTGAAGAAATAGAGCAAGCACAACGTACTTGACTGCTGAAGTTAACAATTAGTAAAATCTGCTCTTGGAAAAGATTAGGCATTCTGCATATTCTTCCTCAAATACAAACAATTCCTTTTGTTATCAAAGTTTTGATGCACAAATAGGTTTGCCTCTTGTACTGATCCATGTCATGTATAGTTCTTGGGCTCTGTACACATTCTTAATCATTCAGAAGTGCTTTGGATTTTAATTTGTTTATGCATTCATTCGATTTCTATAGCCACCCAATTCAACCAAGTGATTCTGAGTGGCTTATAACTCTAAAATTAATGTTAAAACAATTAAAAACAATGTAACAATAAAAACAGCCAAAAATAAATACATGCTGCAACCAAGATAGTTAACCAACTAACAGTAAAGCCAAGGAACAGGGTCCTTAACACTTAACACCTGAGCTGCAGGCGAGGGTACACAGCCATGTTTTTAAAGCTTGGTGAAAAGACAACAGGGGCCATTCTAATCTCCAAGAGGAGAATATTCCATAAGGCAGGGACTACAGCAGAAAAAGCCTATCCTGTAGTTCAATGATGGTGAACCTTTTCGGCACCGGATGATCAAATCGGAATGCGTATGTAAATTCGAATGCACATGTATGTGTGTGCATCTGCACATGCCGGAGAACCGGAAACCTGAAGACCAGCCGTCCGGTGCATATGCGTGTGCCAGCCAGCAGACCTTTTGAGTTTCCAGCATGCACATACGTGCCGGCAAGCTGGTCTTCGCACACATGCCTGTATTTTGGCTGTTTTCCGGGCCATTTTCCGGCGCTCCAGCTCCCACGTAGAACAGCTGGCCAGCGCGCATGCGCGTGTCGGAAACCAAAAGAGCAGCTGGCGATGGCATGCATGCCCACAGTGAGGGCTCTGCCAATAGGCAACAAATGGCAGTGGTGGCAATCCCCACTGCCTAGAACACCTGATCAGCGGTATTCCGGGAGGCCGATCCAACCGCCAATGAGCTGCTTGGCAGCGAAGGCTCCAGCATTCCCTGGCTGTTTGCTGAAACTGACCAGGCTGTTTGCTGCAAGGACGCTAGCCAGATGAATACCGGATGGATGCTGGAAGGCAGAGGCAATTTTTTTTTTG
>JANHGD010003466.1:85543-96616 GCA_027560375.1 Imantodes cenchoa | reverse complement strand
AAAAAAGATGGCGACTGCATGCACAATGCCGGAACTCGGCTTCTGCGCATGCTCAAAAGGAAAAAAATCAAGAAAAAATTTAAAAAATCAAGAAAAATTATGACGGCCCCCACGGATGCTCATCGTGATGTCACCAGTGAAAAGAACCTACCCCTGGACATTAGTAGGGAGAATCCCACATAAAGTGCCACTTCCAGGTATCTCGTGGCAACATTTCACCTTAGCGGCTCAGCTCTGCTGCTACAATCTTGTAGTTCCATATTAATATAACTTGTCTTATTTGAATCAGACAACTATCTACTTGTTAACTTGTGATTGACAACTGTTTGATTTTCTTTGTCATGCATTGAGAAATTAATTTGTACTGTTCTAACTAGAAATCTGCAGATGGCAATTGATTTTGGCACATCAGAAATGTAAAATGTAAAAAAAAACAACTACATTCCATTGAAATACTTGGAATGATTTCCTTTACTGAGTACCTAAGTACCTACTTATAAGATTTTAATGAGAACAGGGCATGATTTCCAAATAAACATAAGCCCAGAATTTCTTTTTGAATAAACAATCTGAATTAAAAAGTATATATATATATATATAAGCTGAAAACCCATGCTCTGCTACAAAGTATGTGATCAGGCTTGAAATACTTCCAGCTTGAAAATTAGTGAGTAGTTACAATCAGCCTCTTGTCTCCCCTTCTCTCCCTCAGTCTTGTCCCACATAAGCCTATCCTATTCTATCCCCCTTCTCTCCCTCAGCCTTGCCCCACAGAAATGTCTCCTATCCTATCCCCTTCTCTCCCTCAGGTTTGTCCCACAGAAGCCTCTCCTATGCTATTCTGTTCTCTCCAGAGTTATTTTCAGGTTGGGAGGGGGAGTAGAACATCTAACCAATTAGCATCAGTGTGTGTTAATAATAATATAAGAAATACTAATGATCTGATGGTCATTTTGAAAAATCCTTTCTTAGTGAGCACCTAGAAGTCAAGAGGAAGATACATGCCAAATTTCAAGTTTGTAGGCTTTAAGGTTCTGGAGATTTCATTCTTCGCAGCATGAGTGGTTTTCACTTTTATATATTAAATTCTCTCCCAGGAATGTAAACGCTGATATAGGCCCAAAAGATTCTGATCCCTTTTCCTTTTCAAGATATGTATAGAACTAAAATTCTAAAAAACAAATTTGTTAATTGGAAAATTTATATTATGCATTTCCTATACTTTTCAGATTGTATGCATTAGAGTGCAATTCTTATACTGCAGTTCAGGAAGCAGATACTTCAGAGCAGTCCTAAGTTTCCAAAAATATGTCTTTGGAACTACTGCTAAGCAAGTAGTGAATTCACTGTTGGCTCACCTTGTTTCCAGCAATATCTTGGAGGAAATCAATAGGCAGATCCATGTATGAAAATGTCAATCCATAAAGATGAGAAGAAATGGGAGAACAAATAATGGGGGGAGAGTTGTTCCCACCTAGCAAATTCTTTATGCTTCCTGTGCCTTATGAAACACTGCTAAATTATTCAGTTGACCCTCTGGATGGGCAATATTCATTTAAGGACTTTTAGTACTGAAAGAGCATTAAGGTACATTATCTCATGAGCTGACATTAACTTTATATCGTTAAAACTAGGACAGTCCATGTCCATCTAATACAGCAAAGTGCTTTTTCGCATTGTATAATTTCTCAAGATTTCTCAAGAATTAAGTACCTCTTTTTTACTCATAATCTATACAATATGAAAATGAAAGCAAATAATCTGTGATGTACTAAACTTTATAGCATGGTTTAGAGATTTCAGAAACTTGGGCTTAACTGACTTGATTGCATATCTTTTACATTTAAAAACTTCATATTATAGTCTATTAAGTACAATTTACAAGAAATTACAATATAGAGGAAACATATTATAACTGTTGTAGAATACTGAATTTATGTTAGATTCAGTATGTCCTCCAATATAATAGAAACCACTGCATAGCAAATGTCCATTTCTGTAGCAAGTCCAGAACTAGGAATTATTTCCTTTTAGCAATCGCAGCTCAGGCAATTAAATGGAGCCGAAGCTGCAACAACAGGCAGAAGAGTGTGAAACTCTTCACACTGGGAAGGCCAGTCCCTTTCACTGATGGGAAACACAGTTCTCCTGGCCTGAGCCCCTTCTGTCGCCTCTGAGCTGAAGGGCCAGGGGAGAGAAGCCAGGCTCTTGCACGCTTCCCTGGCTGTCAAAATAGGGAGCGGCTAGAGCTGAAGCTCTGGCCACTGAAATTAAAATGTGTTCAGCGGCTCAACCAGATGGGAGTCCGCTGAACAGAAAACTCATAATGTTCAAATTGAGGATCACAGGTACAGGAATAACAGCAATCCAAGGAAGAGGAATTGACACATCTGTCCTCGCTGTGGGACTGAGTCAATGCTGGGGAGCCCTAGCAACAGAAGAGTGTCTTAACAAGATTCTGACAAACTCAGTCCAATCAGCGAGTAGACAAGGTCAACCCATTCCTGGATACTGCCTCCACCTCATGAAAAGAGGCGTGTCCGTTAAGACCAACACCCCTTCCCTAGCAAGTCCAGAACCTGGAATTATTTCCTTTTAACAATTCACTGAAGGAATGATGTTGTGTAAACTCACAAAAGTATATTAAAAGTGAAGCTGTAATGTGTATCATGCCAATCTGTGCTATAATTCCTGCATCTAATAACGGTAGATAGGGACTTCAGAAGACTTAAGACTTAAGCACAATCTTTAAAATTTATATAACAAAAAAAAATAAGATTACTCACAAATTGATCCAAAAATTGGGATTTAGGACAAATCCTTGATTGGAACCAAAGACGAATGCAGCTAATTTAATTTGTCCAATAAAAGTTTGGATGTATTGCTTCTTAGATCTTACCCCTTAGTTCCCTATGCAAAGTTTTTCTGAAATGCAAGGAACTTCCCAAAATAATTCATTACAGTACTGAAAATAAAAAAGAATCCTCTTCTTAACATGACCTAATCCAAAGAATCAAAAAGTGGCTCTTTGAGTCCCGGCCACTATTTTAAAGGAGACTTAATACATTTGTTTCATTGAACTACCATTGGTGTTTATACTTATAATCAAGTCCTCCTACTGAATGCATGATAACTTTCTACAGTGCTATTTTAATATGCTAAAGATTCAAGGATATCCTGGTATTTTATAACCATTTTTATTTCAAAACTGTTATTATTGTTATTGAAAGTCCATTTGATATGATACAGAGTTTGCAATAAGTCAGATTTATATATTATAGGTATTTAACTATATTGAATCTCTTAGGCAAGTATTTTGGCTTCTAGTTAAATTTGCAGCATATGTCACACATGATTTTATTTTTAGGATCAGCAGAAGCATGTATAAAGGAAACACTATCATAAGTCAAGAATGCCTTGCCAATTCTTATTACCTGCTTCCTGAAGGCTCTGTGTTATTGTCACTCATCCTACATAGATGCACTCCAATAATTAATAGTAAATGGGGTGGAGAGAACTTTTTAATGGTCCCTACTCAAGATCTTGTGTTAAAAAAAAGTTCCCATGAGTGAAGTATAAGTTAGCTTTTTTCAAGAAAATGAAAAGGAATGAATTACATTTTTTCTTGTCCTTTAAATGAATAGCATAGTTTGGGTGAAATTATCAGGCAATTGCATGCCTTTTATGCAGATAATGCTATTTGATGAAAGCGGTGTTTTGATCTGCTAAGGATAATACAGATCCAGGGTTGGATTCATTGGTAAGAGTAAAGCTGTCTTCTGTGATAACTTCATCTCAGCATGAGGTCAGACGGGGAAAACTGGGATGGGGGATTAAAAAATGACACAGTCGGAGCAGTATTCAGTTCCCTGCTGTGCTCCTGGCTGCACACTATAGCTTATGTTTCTGATCTGTTATGGTATTGTCTGCTTTTCTCTCCCAGCGCAGAAAGAGATTGCTTAAAAGTTTTCTTTCCTTTTTTTTCTGCTAGAGGGATTAGTTCAGTGCAGCTTTTTTAATTAAAGAAACTGTATCTTTTTCAAGGCAATTTAAGGCTGCAGTAGAAGGCCATCAGCATTCATAACTTAGTACTATTAACTATAACAAAGAGTAGCTGTACCTATTAAATTTTAAAATAGGATCCAATCTGTGGAATTTTAGGGTTAATAATGGCTACTCACACAAAATAAGCAAAATAAGTTAGACTGAATGAATTATTGTCCAGAACTAGTAACTTCAAATATTGCACATTGTATTCAGCTAAGTTTACTTTATGAAATCCCTAGGGCAAGAGAGTGTTTTAATTGCATAAATAAGTGAAAACAATTTGGAGTCCTTTTCTCCTTTGCTGAAAACTTTTAGGAGATATCTCCCAATTTAAACACTGAGTTGATCTACCAGGAATGCTTAAATTGTTTTGTACTAATAGAAATATATTTGCAGTTTGATTTCACCAAAGGTAATAGGTAGAAGCCTCAAATATTTCAGATAAGGCCCTCTGATTATCATTTTTCCAAGGTGCTTGGATTGCAACATAAGCAGCTTCTCTTAAATTCCTTGTCAGGTCAGATAGAAACAGTTCTCCTGGCAATTATTGAACAGAATATATTGCTTCAGAGAACAAAGCAGAAGGACTAAGTCCTGTCTATTTACAATTGAATCTTTTTATGTGGAAAAACAATATGTTATTAAAGTTCACCAGTTGTGAAAACAATACTTCAGGCTCAAAAAACCACACAAAATAATAGTGTCTATTTTTCTCTCAATTTTTCCCTTTTGGCATTTCAATCAAGCTGGTATGTATGTTACTGTAAATCCTGTTTCATTGTATGGGCTTTGAGAGAAAAAGTTTTATTTAGAACTGGTGGCTAATGATGTTACTTCTTTTTTTTTTTCACCTAAGAATAAAGTAGGAAAAGAAGATTAGAAAGAAACCTTTAGGGGGCCTTGGAAAAAATACACAAGTATAAATTATAAAATATAAATAGATAGTATAAATTAGTAGTTACTATTAAAAAACAGTATAAATTGTACTTAATTGATATTAACACCTTAACTATAAAGAATGATGACACTTCATATTCATTTTTTATAATTTTTGTATTAATCCTTGCAGTAGCTCTGTGGCACTGCATTCCCATATTCTGTATAAGAGGTTGAGCCTGAGCAAGAATGATTTGCCCAAAGAGTTGTTACTTCACCATGTGCACTAAATCAGTAGCTGAGTAATGGGTTTTACTCCCTTGACCTATTTGTGTTTCCACCATAGAAATTCTGAGCAGGGCTCTGGCTATAATATATATGACAATAGATCTTCTGAAATTTATTTCATTTTTAACTATATGAAAGATTAGAAAAGAGATCTCTGGTCCATGTTTATCAAATGTTCGCAATTAGATTTTTTCCTTGTATGGTGATATAGAGTGAAAAGGAATATGAGATCTAAAGATTTCACCTATTTTTCTAAGGTTGCAGTTTATGAATTGAGGACTTTGCTGACAATCATGCTTTACATGACAATCATTAAAACATAAACACATATTTTTTATCTGAGTTGCACATGAACATTCTCTCTTTCTCTCTCTGTCTCTCTCACTCATACACACACACACACACACACACACACACATATGTAATAACTTCTTAATTTTTGTACACTATTCATAGTTTCTCAATAAACATTTACCAAGGACTATATTCATTGAATATAATGGTGGCGATGGTGGTGGTGGTGTGTGTGTGTGTGTGTGTGTGTGTGCAAAAGAATATATATCCCAATACTCATTTTCATTAAAGCAAAGACCAGCATGGTTTATAGCAATACACTACTTTACTTTAAAATTAATATATTCAAGGAAATACCAATTAACAACCAGGGCAAAAAAACAGCATACAAATATTTATAAGACACTATTCAATTAAAATATCTGTGGCTGAAATAAAAGTGTCTTGGGTGAGAAAGCATGTTAAAGTTGCTTCTAGGTATACAAATCTAAGAAAATACATACCCAAATTGGTTTCTGCTGATGAAAAGGTTGTTTCCTTTGAAGTCTTATATTCACCTAACCTGAAATATATAAGATTTAAAGACTGGGCAGTTAAGAAATCTTCCATGTAAAAATGCAACATTGTTTTTGATCTGCAGCAGGAGCTTTTCAGTTATGACCCCATAACTATGAAAATTGTTTTATTTTCAGTTTGGAAGCAACTGAAAACATCTTGGCTTTAGAATTCTACTAGGAATTCAGTAGTTGAATAGCTTTTACATTTAGCTTTTATATTATATATCTACATTGCTTAAATAGGATTTGTATTGTATTTTATTTCATTATTTGTAATAAATTGCCTCATGAATATTTTCGTGAAAGGATAAACTAGAAGTATATAATGGATAAATCAGTAGATTTAGATTATTAAAGTTGTATCTGTGAAGAAACAGCTATGTTATTTAAAAAAAACTCTCATGGGTTCCCAGTCTATTACAGTGCACACAAGTATAAAAGGAGGAGAAATATTTTGATTATTTTCTTCTTTCATGCTGTGTGTAGACTATGTCAGATTGGTTCTTTTATGAATCCATAGTAAAGAGGGTCAACGTTTGGGTGAAACTAAAGTATTTCACTTTCTCCAAAGGTCAGCCTTATACCATATATTTGTGTATGCAGTGTAACAGAAAGTAATGTAGGAAAAAACCATGACCCCATTTAGAGGTTGATTTGTATAACCAGTACATTCAGTGACTGTAGAATCAGTGTATATATGACTCTAGTTTGCCTTAATTAAGGTAATTAAGACATATTCCTCATTTCAGACAGCCATTTAATTTTATGGTTTGTCAGCGTTTAGATTAGAATATTTGTTTTCTAATATTATCACAATGATTGTGTGACCTATCTAAATTATTTGAAATATGTATGCAGCTTTTAATGTTATGTTTTTGTTGTATACATTTTTATGATCCTTCACTAATAATGCAATAAAGTGGATATTTCAGTAGACTGAAACTTACTGGTATAATTCTGCTTTATTTCACTTCAACCTATTTATTAATATGTCTGTTTTATTAATTAGCGGCCACTTTTCCATTTCTAGCTGAACAATTGTTTTAAAATTTCATGTATTTAATTGGCTTAAATTGTAATACAAAATAACATCAAAGATTAGTCTTTTTTTAGCTGGTGTACATTGTGCAAGCATACTTTTTCCTTAAAATTCTGCTGCCTTCTCAAAAGAAACATTCCTTTTATGATGATATTCTTAGGATTCATTATACAAGGAATTTGCGGAGTCATAAACTAATACCAGTAGATTATACAAGATCTTTAGATAGGTAGAGAGGCTTGTCTCATAGGAATGCTCCTTTAATTACGCATAAACAAACACCTATACTGTGCCTCTTTCCTCTTTTTTTCTTTTAAAGTCAGTAACAGTGATGTATAATTAGAAAGAGTGCATTTTGAAAATGTTTGTGCAGGCTGAAACCCCACCGATCTAAAGAAATACTCTCAGACCTTTGCAAACATGCCAAAAGGCAAAGATTAAAGGGGAGACAGAAAAATATAACTTAGCTATAATTTTTCAAAGAAAGCCATAAACAGGAGCCCAGATTGATCCAATTCAGGAATATAGAAACACGAACCTAATAGTACCAAGAACAAATGAGAATTGTAACTTTCATTATAGTCAGCCAATAAGATGGATGGAGCATCTAAACCAAGACTCTCACCCCTCCCCTTTCATTTCTGTTTTAATATTATGCTTTATCCTTATCAACAGCAAGCATGAGCTCTTTAGCTGCCACCCAGGAAATCTCTGATCTTACAATTTTAAACCACAACTTGACACAGACCCCAAAGCAAACTTAGTGGTTAGAAACAATTTCCTCCTATGTGAGTTGTCTTACTATTCTATTTTAGATATGATTCCTTTACAAGCATTTGAGTGCCTGCAAGCATTTGAGCAGACATAAGGCAAAAGGATCAAGGCACTTTCAAACAGATAGAGGAAGTAGATTGAGATGCACATCAAAAAGAAGGGACACTTTAAAGTAACTTTTTAAGTCTGGAGAGGATGTGCCAGTGCCTGGCATTTCCCCCCCTCCCCCATTTTCATTTCACAAGTAACTTCCAATAGGCAAAGCCAAGGTCCTTGTATTCACAGTCAACCTTGTGGTTTGCTTTTAATGACTTCTTGAACTCAAAGGAATGGTAAATGCTTGTTATTTTAATGCAAAAGTGCGTGTGTGTGTGTGTGTGTGTATGTGTGTGTGTGTGTGTGAGAGAGAGAGAGACAGACAGACAGACAGACAGACTTTTGCATAGTACTATATAAGTTTATTTGCAATGCTGGTGAACAGAAAACAGCCAATACAGACTGGTTGTCTGAGAATATATTTCTTAAACGTTGTGTTTTAAGTTTAGGCACATCTATTGGCAGGATATTAGCCGGATAAGATTTGAAAGAAACATGACATAACACCCTTCAAATTAGCTTAAAGGCTAAATCATAATTAAAGTCCGGTAAGCTTCATCCTCCACTACAGTATTAAACATTTCCTCCGATCCTCCACGAATTGCTTGAAGTAAGTCCGAGAGACGTTATAGTTGGGCTGTCCGCGCTGCTTTCGGAATAACTTCTAGAGTTTTCTTTTGCAGGGGTGCGTGGGCAGAGGGAATGGGGCTTCCCTGATAGCTCTCTGTGGATCAGTCGATACAATCCCGGGAATATTCGGAGGAAATGCGAGGGAACCGAGGGCATCTCTGTTGCCCATTGCCCAGGTGGGGGTTGCAAGGTGCTTTCCCGGAGCTCAGTTGCATTTCAAGAGTTGGCTGCGGTTTTCTTTTTACACCGAGACATGCGCTCACCGCTCCTCCCCTCAGTCTCGTCCTGAACTACTTCTGGGGATCCAGAAATTTCTTGGCAGACTTTCCTCAGCTTCAAATGTTTTCCCGCGCTAGTAATTTTGTCAGGAAGGCTTCGACGGTTTTCAGATTCCAAGACACTGAGCGCTCCGGAATAACTTGCTAACGTTTTGGGTTTTTTGGAGGAACTTTGAAATTTGCTTTTCCCAACTGGGAGGCTCTTCCTCTTCTTCCTCCTGTTCCACCCCCACCCACCCTTTTTAAGGGTCTTCATTTCACCGCCGGGATAGGATAGAGCCTCAACCTTATTTCACCTCTCATAGCCAGCGCTCAAAATTTGAATACTATTTTGAATTAAACGAGTTGGCAAGCCTGCAACTTTTGCGCTCGGATTATTAGAGCTCTCTAGCTTTTAGCGTACTGGCGAAGGGACGGCGGTAGTTAAAATGGCACGTTTTGCGCTTTTATTTTGTATGTGTGCACGTGCCTATGTATGTAGGTATGTTTGAAAACCTTACACTGTACTCCTATCCATTTCTATTTTCTTTCTCTGAAAAGGTAATATGTGATCAGAGCGATTTTTTTCTTTAGTTACCCAGCCGGCAAAGTAGTGGCGGATTTGAGTCTACTGGCGCTGCCGCAAGTCATAACCGAGCAATATAATTAAACTTAAAACAGTTTATTTTCTGACTTCGTTTGCTCTGCTGAACTCCTACCATACCTCAATCGCATACCATACGCATTTTCTTCTCGCCACCACCGCTTTTCCTTTTATTTCTAACACCGGACCTCGAATCAGAGTTCTATGAGTCTCGGAAGCTAGTTCCCTGCTCTGCAGCGTAACCGTCCTCCAGAAAGTTTCCGGCCCGCTCTTTCTCTAATGTTCTTCAAACGGGAAAAAACCCTGAGACGGGTGGGGGGACAAAGTGGGAACGTTAAGAGGGAAGTCCGTCCTTTCAAAGGCATTACAGTGATGTGGAACAAGTTTAAACCCATTTGCCTAGATGTTAGTCTTTGTTCTCAAATTAATGGGGGTCAGTTATCATTACAGCCTGCGTTTGAACGACGAGAGACGCTTTGCTTTTCAAGACGACGTGCGTTGAGGGGTATAGAAGCTACTCAGGAGGCTGAAGATGAGAAAAATGCGGAGTGCGCTTTGTTTTGCTTGGGACGGACAGGGAGGCGCAACTTGAGAAGCGGTGGTCAACTAAATGACAACTGACTGCAGTTCTTCAGAAGCGGCTGCCCAATTTCACCGGGTCGCAGCTCTGCTATTTCAGAAGCCAATACTTTCTAACCGCCTTGTTGGGATGAGGCCGGTGTGAGGAGCCACCTTGGCAGGGCACACCCACCAAATCAAGCCACTCTCGAGCGAGCAAGATTCCTGTTGAATTCGCGACCAAGTTGTGATCTAGAGAATGGACGCCTCAGGAAGGGCTTGGCCGTTGCCCCTCTCTGGGGTACCGTTTCCAAACGCAGCTTGGAATTCCCCCGCGGCCTCCCCTTCAAGCATCAACCCACCAGGCCTTTAAACTTTGCTTATTTTCTCAGCCCAGGCGTAGGAAAGGCAGCCGAGTTCCCGACAGGGATACTTCACTTCGCTCATTCTAGCTCACCCGCAAGCATTTCTTTTTCTCAAACGGAGAGTTTGGATGCGAACAGCGCCAGGCAATACGGTAGGGAGGGGAAAGCTGCGGACCCTTTTGCTAACACTCTGCACTTGCAAGTACGCGGAAGTTAATTTCCCCTCTTACTTGGGACTAAGTCTCGCGAACCCGCGGACCTTATTTCTGAATAGACTTATGAAGCCGCTTTGTTAAGTCCTGGCACCATTAGAAGGGAGCGCGAAGTGCGCGGAGGACTCGCTGCCTTAATTACAGCCCACTTTTTTTTTTTTGCTTCATCCATCTCTGGGCGACTATTTGTTCTCTCACCCTCCCTATAATAACTCGGCTGACCTAACACGCTCAGCCTATGTCAGAGTCCAGGCGAGGGGAATTTAAATGGAAACGTTAAACTAAAAAAAAAAAAAAGTATTGGCGAACAATAGCAGAGCTCCTTCCCTTGCCCTGAGGAAGCCGAGTCAACTGCAAACATTTAGCCCTTTTCTTCCCGTTAGGACGTACAAACCAAATTACGGGGCGGGGAGGGGGAACCTCACAAAGAAGCACCAGCCTCGTGTGTCCTAGTAGTAAGCGGCGCATCTAAAGCC
>JANHGD010003466.1:57792-68031 GCA_027560375.1 Imantodes cenchoa | reverse complement strand
TCGGGTAAGGCCGCTGTCACGTGGCAGGGAGCCAGGTACGTGAGCAGCAGGCCCATCTGCCCACCATGGCCCCACCTAACAAGGAGGGATTCACAACCGGCCGTCTGAGGAACAATGGTCTCCCTAGGTCTGAGACTCTCTAATCACGACTGCCCCTCCCCCGCCCCTCCCATGTGGTCTCGGTTGATGAAATGCTCGAAAACCTGGTGGGCACATTGTAACCAGGGGGACACCTCCCTCCGGGCCCAACCAGGTTTCGGACTGTCTGGACTGTTCATGTCACTACATCCTTCATCGATGGGTATTAAGGTGACTCCATCGACAATAGGCCGTTGAGAATTTGTATCTCTAAAGCCTATGAAGTACAAGCCTTACTGGCTCCCAGAGGGGTGACCGCCCATTATACAAGAAGTGCCGTGACAACAGCAGCATGGGCAATGCAAGTGTCCATTGAAGACATTTGCAGGGTGGTGACATGGGCTTCGCCCTCACTCTTTATTCGTCATTGCAAGTTAGATATGTTTGCTTCGGACAGAGAGTCCTGCAAAAAGTGCATGCGGATATGAGGATTCCGACCAAGTGGCAACCCACCTTTAGATCAGCTGGATTTGGTAAGTGCCATTCTTGGATTCTCCTGGGAGTGCTCAGGAGAAGGGGCATTGGTCCTACCTCATCCTCGCTGAAAACTGGGCCAGAGATGGTGACAACGAGATGTGGCCACAAGTTAGACAGCTTGCTCTCTAGGCAGAATAGATGAGTTAACCCATTCTTGGACTCTCCTGAAGCTACTTAGGGAAAGGTAGGACCAATGCCCCATCTCATACCAGTATCTTTGGAGACAAAATTGAATTCCAGCTGAAGATAACTAGATACCTAATGAGCAACATATTGTAGTGTGATGATGATGGCTTTGAGAGGGGATTTCTCAGAAGCCTTCACAGAAATGATAAGGTTAGAAGTATTTCTTAAGCCTTGGAAATGAGATAATATTAGAAAGATGCTTAAGCATGTTCCACCATACTCATGGGGTATAAGAAGACAGAAGGTAAAACATCAGCAGACTTGTAAGATTTTATTACTATAGTGTGTCACATTTCAATAAAGAATTCCAGTCTTTCTGTGGAATTGGTTTCCTGGTTTGATCTACCTTGCTGGGTCAACATATATAGTATAATATACGAGATATTACATTTGTATTGCTTTCAATACTTTTTTGTCTTTAAAAGTTCAAAGATTTATTTTATAATAAAACAGAAGACTCAATACCTTGACCCTAAATAATTTAACTGCAACAGGGATGAAATAGCTATTGTAGCTAACAAATCAAATTATGACATTGGAAAAAGTCTGTCCTTCAGCTGTGGTTGAATCTCTTCTCTCCCCCACAAGTAAAAAACCCCCCATAACTATTACAAAACTATGTAACTTTTATATGTATATATGTATACATATATAACTTTTATATGTATACATCTGAGGTGGTATTCAGCAGGTTCTGACCAGTTCTGAAGAACCGGTAGTGGAAATTTTGAGTAGTTCGGAGAACTGGTAAATACCACCTCTGATTGGCCCCACCCCCATCTATTATCTAGCTCCTGAGTCCCAGCTAATCAGGAGGAAATGGGGATTTTGCAGTAACCTTCCCCTGGAGTGAGGAAGGAATGGAGATTTTCCTTCCCCTACTACGCCCACAAAGCCATGCCCACAGAACCGGTGATTAAAAAAATTGAATCCTACCACTGGTCATATATGTATACATATGTAACCTTTAAACACATAAACACACACACACACACACACACACACACACGTGTTTTTTCCACATGAAGCCAGTACATTGGAACAAAAGAAATGTGTCTATATTATAAATTTAGCAGTATTGTTTATTTAAAGAGTATTGTTTTACCCAGCTCTCTAACTATTCTTTAGTACTGGTTAATTATATGAAACTTCAAGTTTTTTGAAACGTAGTTTAATTTGTAAAACGTAGTTTGATTATATTTAACCTTTACTCTTAGCTAGAACAATAGAAAGAGATGAGTAAGTAACCTTTGCCTTAAATAGAACAATAGAAAGAGCTGAGGACCTTTACTCTAAATAGAACAGAGAACACAGTGTTTGTTTAGTCAATATAGTGTCAAGATAGGCATTCCATATCGTTGACAATGATTGATAATAACCTACAAGCTTGCATGAAATTCATGTCTTCTTCAATTCGTAAGTGCAATTCCAAAGTGGTTTTTTTTTTTGTTTCTATTAGGTATGCTCTCTGGATATAAGCATTGAAAAAGCTCTAGTTATATGCCTTTGTACTCCCTCATTGTATTCCTTGTTTTTGTTTTTTGTTATTTTAAAGGTAATGTATTACTTTAATAAGATATCTCAGTTGTGAATTCTGTATTTTTGAGCAAAGTACTCATTTTGTATGTTGAATATTCTTATTAATGACCTTCAGAATTAGACATGGGTTTAATTACTTGAGTAATTAAAAAAATGAACACATTCTTGTCTTGGAATCTCATAGATTCTAATATTTGATTTGCTGTTGTGATTTTCGAGATTTTCAAGCTTCGATTGTAGATCTATAATAGTTTCTATGGTATATTCATAAGCTTTTTTTTTCTGTCTCACAGTGCAGAGGCCGCTATATCTGTCATTTTTGTGATGGCTTTATACAGTTTCCTGCCTGCCTCCTTGAAGTTCTTTTTAAAGCTGTTAGAAAGAAGCTTTGAGTAATTGTCTAGTGAATTATCAACCTTAGCTGTTCCGCTTTTTAAAGCTTTAGGGACGAGGGAATGATATTTGCAAAAGAAGCTAGTAAAAGCTAGCTAGAAGGTGAAGGTCTGTCTTTTGATTAAAAACAACAAAAATCGTAAGTTTTATCTTTAGGAGATCCAGTAGGTTCCATTCTATATTGTGAAAATATGTAAAGTGAAAAATGGAAAAAAAATGATGTGCTTTAATAGGAAAAGTGTGTCTAGAAGGAGAGTTTAAGGCTTATGTACTTATCTTAGTTGAATGCTAGTCAAGTAATTATTCCATATTATTTAGATTGCTTCACTATCACCTGTCTAACCCTAAATTATCCATGGTTGTTTCTCAAAACTATATGCCTGTTTATATTTACATATAATGCTAAGCCATAAAATGCATTGTTTACTTTTACCTAGCATAAGTTAATTCATTCACTATGGCTGAATTTGTTTATTTATTTATTTTATATATTTATTTGTCAAGCACATACAAGATAGAAAATATTGATATAAGCATAAACATTGGCAAAGTAGATTTATGTATTACTTTATTCAGAAAATAAAATAAGATTTGATTAACTAAATTGTAGCATTATGTGCAGGAGCTATGTATCTTTGCTATGTACCTGTTCCCACTCCAGCACTGCCATAGAGAGAAAATCTAAAGAGGTTATACATGAGCATAAGACAATATATAAATCATGATTAGGGTCAACCATAAAACTAATTGAAAAAGAATTATTTGAGCTCTTTTGAGTTCAAAGCTTTGAAGCTCTTTTGAAACTCTGCCAAAAGAGGATGGAAAGGTAACTAACCTAAAACTTAATCACATACTGCAAAATCTTATTGTAGCATCACATTCAGATAAGTATTACTAATTCAGATTGGTTAGTGGGAACATACAAAATAAATAAGGTAACATCTTTTTCAGTTTCATATCATTACACAGAGTAAGAAAGAATATGTAGAAAGGGAGTATTTTTAAGGTTTGCTATTCATTATTCTTAAAATGATATGTTCAAATTAGTTGTGAATATTGTATATGGAAAACTTCATATGAAACTGGAGAACATAGCTGTGATGTTGGTGAATAATACTCTATGTGCTCTTGCATTCTGAATCAGTTGAAGCTCCCAAATAATTTTCAAAGGCAGCCTTATGTAGAAGAATTACATAGAGTAAATGGCACGTTACTAGGGCTAGGGGGTGTACTTGTTAGCAGAGCCTTCCAAAGAATGAATGGTTGCAACTGGTGCAAAACAAGAATTAATCTAAGATCTACTTATTCGCACCTATCAGCTGCTTGCTCAGCAGGAATCACAAGTTCAGGACAACTCCCAGATTTTCTACCAACTCTGTCTGGGGGAGTGCTGCCCCATCTAAACCTGATGTAATAGCATCAGAAGCAGTTTGACTATGGTTGAGTTGCAACTTACTGGCCTTTTTCTAAATTCTTGTCCTCTCGAGACATTTGGTAAACTCAGTTTCTTGATGGAATTACTTTTACAGCCAGGATGCAGATGTATAGCTGAGTACTACCAGCATATTAATGATACTCATCCATGATAACAGATGACCTTGCCTAGAAGGTTCATATGGATGTTCAGTAGTGGAAAGAAAATTAAAGCCTATGGTATTCCATATAGCAGGTTCGAAATCTAGATATCTTCTTCTCACTAGTGCCAACTGAAACTGACTTTGGAGGAAGAAGGATTGCTACTGGAAAATTGTGCTTCCCACTCCCAACTCCCTAAGCCAGTCCAAAAGGATAATATGAACAATGGTACTAAAAGCCACTTTGTGAACCAGAACAGCAAGGTGACACCATCCCCCAAACTCTCCAAAGGATATCATCAAAAGCCTCAAATGCTGATTTGGTACTATAACCCAGCTTCATGAACACAGGTTGTCCTCATATGCATGATTGAATCCAAGCTCTAGTCTGCAATTAAGGTGTTAATCCTCCATAGGACAAGTCAGCAAGAGAAGTTGGACATTTCCTCCAGCAGTATGTCTCACATAATTTGTCTCTCAAATGATGTAAGATAATAAAGTCCATCCCTTTATCAAGACATCTTGATGAGGCGCCTGGCATTCTTTGGCTAAATATGTTTTACTATTATTTGCACTAATTTGTGATAGGCCAGCTGACTCACGCAGCAGTAATTTATCTGAACAACTCAGATATAGTAACCCTAGACTTATGACCGTTCATTTAATGACTGTTCAAAGTTACAATGGTGCTAAAAATGTGACTTATCTATCTTTGCACTTATGACTTGTAGCATCTCTGCAGTCATGTGATTAAAATTGATGCTTGGCAACCTGCATATATTAACAATGGTTAATGGGGTCATATGGTCACCATTTACATCCTTTCCAGGGGGCTTCTAACAAGCAAAGTAAATGGGAAAGCTGGATTCACTTAATGAACACATGATTCACTTGACAACCATGGTGATTTCCTCACTGGCCATGGCAATAAAGGTAATAAAATCAGACACAACTCACCTAACTGTCCCATCATTTAGTGATGGAAGTTCCATCCAGTCTGAATTGTGATCGCAAGAGCTATCTGTACTGGTTCCTCAAAACATTCCCTTGCAGTATCCTCCTTTCCCTTTTGATTGTTCTCCATGGATGAAGAATAGATAAACTCACCAAGAATTTGAATTTCTTCTAGATCTTCTAAGAACTTGTGCGACAATTTTATTTTTTTCTTTCAGTATAATGATTTGCAGAAAAATATTGTCATTGGCCTCAGCAAGTTTTAGAAATTGTTTTGTCACTTTTCTGATTCTTGCTAAAAGCATATTTCATGTACTAATAGTCCAATCGTTCTACATTTATTCAATTCTATACAGTACTGATAAACTACCACAACTATTGTAGAGCAGTTATTTTTCAAATCAAACCTTTATTGTCAATGCACAACATGTGTACAATGAAATTGAATGAGCCTCCCTTGGTGCAGTCCTCCCTGAGAAACAAAATATATCTCAATAACTCAATAAATGAAAGAAATAGAATCCCTAAACTCAAATAAGTAATAACAAGCACACATTCCCATATACCTATATGTATGTAACATTATATTATATTACATCGGTATGAACATGTTGCATGTTGCGCTGGTCCTAAACCTAATTGTGGTGTTATGTTGCATTCAGAAGTCTGACAGCCCATGGATAAAAGCTATTTTTCAGCCTATTCATTTGGCTGGTTATGCCTCTATATCTCCTGCCCGATTGTAGGAAAGTAAAGACCAAGGGGTGAATCATCCCTGAGGATTTTCCTCACTCTGTTGAGGCAGTGGGTCCTGGCGATTTCATCCAGTGGTGTCAGGGGACAGCCCATAATTTTTTCCGCTGTGCTCATCACCCTCTGTAATGCCTTTCTGTCCGCGACTGTCAAAACCATACCATACCATAGCACAATATGTAAGGATGCTTTCTATCGTAGATCCTACCATGCCATAACACAATATGTAAGAACGCTTTCTATCATAGATCATACCATACCATAACACAATATGTAAGGACGCTTTCTATTGTAGATCAGTAAAAGGAAGTTATTAGTCATTGTTCCACCCGATTTTTCTTCAAGACCCTAAGAAAATGGAGTCTCTGTTGAGTCTTCCTGACCACCTGGGTGTTATTTTTCCAGGTGAGAACTTGGCTAAGGTGGATTCCCAGAAATTTGAAAGAAGGAGACCATCTCCACACAGCCTCCCTTGATGAAGAGTGGGGCAGGTTCACCTCTCTGCTTCCGGAAGTCTAACACCATCTCCTTTGTCTTGCTGGTGTTTAGATGCAAGTTGTTTTCTGAGCACCATGTTGATAACTTCTGGGCTTTTTCTCTGTATGTTAATTCGTCTCCTCCTGTAATAAGACCCAGTATGGTGGTATCATCTGCAAACTTTAATATCATGTTAGATGGATCAGAAGATATGTAGTCGTATGTGTACAACAAGTACAGGGACTGAGCACACAGCCGTGAGGAGAGCCAGTGCTGAGTTTCAGAGAGGAGGATGTGAAAGACCCAGCTCTCACTGTTCATGACTGGTCAAGTCTTTAAGTCTTTAATCCAATCACAGGTGAGAGAAGAGAAATTCAAGTCAGTCTACTTTTCAATGAGGATGTCTGGCAAAATGGTGTTAAAAGCCAAGCTGTAATCTATGAAAAGCATTCTGATGTAGTTCCAAGGTTTCTCTAGATGACTCACTACAGAATGAAGGGCAGTAGCAAAGGCATCGCTTGTCGACCTATTTCTTCTGTAGGCAAACTGATATTGGTCGAAGATTGATGGAAGGCATGACCTGAGGTGTTGAAAAAGCAGTCTCTCAAAGCACTTCATCACTACAGACGTTAGTGGAATGGGTCTGTAGTCATTCAGGGTGTTTATTGCTGTTTTCTTTGAACTGAAATGATAATGGTTGCTTTCAGACATGATGGAACCTTGGCTGTTTGCAGGCAGACGTTAAAAATCCTTGTTAGTACCTCTGATAGTTGGTCAGCACAGGTTTTTTCACTGTCCCCAGCACCCCATCTGGACCTGAAGCTTTATTGGAATTCACGGCCTTCAATACAGTTCTCATTTGGTGTTCATGCAAGATGAGTGGCTGGGAGTTGGAGGGCCAACGGGCTGGGGCTACAGGGTCAGCTCTCTTGACCTTGTAGCGGATGAAGAAGGTGTTTAGCTCCTCTACCAACGAGGCATCAGAGTTGACTGTCTTCAGCATACTGCTCTCATAGTTGGTTAGGTGCTGCAGTCCCTGCCACATCTGCCTCGGGTTGTTGTCTGCTAGATGGTTCTCCATCTTTTAAAAATATTTTTGTTTAGCTACCTTGATGCCTCTCTGTAGATTTGCCCCGGCCTCATTCTATTTATCTCTGTTACCTGCTAATGTTGATTCTTTAAATCGCTTAGAGAGGGCTGTAAAAACACTATGGAGTGGTATATAAGTCTAAGTGCTATTGCTATTATCAGCAGAATTCTGAGCTCTCAGGAGTGTCCATACCTCTGCTGACATCCAGGGTTTGCAATTCCCGTAGACTCTGATGCACTTGTCCACTGTTACATTTGCACGTTTTGATATATGAGAGTACGGTGTCAGTGATTTTTTGTAGCTTCAAATGTTCAAATATACTCCGCTCAGTAGTCTCAAAGCAGTCTTGCAACTGGCGAGTGCTCCCTCTGGCCAGATTTTAACAGTTTTCCGGACTGGCCATATTCTTTTCCTAAGGGAGATATACTTTGGGCACAGTAGCAGAGAGATGTGGTCAGATGTACCCAGATGGGAGAGAGGGATTGCTCTATATGCCTGTCTTAAGTTTGAATACATATGGGCTAAAGTGTTCTTACCTCTGGTGCTACATTGCACATACTGCCCAAACTTAAAAGAATGGAATTATGTACACTCTGCCCTTTGTTCTTTTTGTTTCCTATCTGTGAAGTTTTGGACCCCCTTTTCCTCTCAGATACTAAAAAAACCAGTTTTATTAGTGCGGAATATCTTTTACATCTCTTAGCTTTGCTTATTATTTTCATCTACTGAATTAGCTTCTTATGTCAAATCCTCTTGTAATGCCTTCAGGTGTGTTTGTTTGTTTTTTGTTTTCTGATCTGGGTAATTTCCATTTCCTTTATTCAGTCCTCTGACCTTTCTTTAAGGACTGTTACAACCTTGCATTTCTCCAGTTATGTGTCATAATTTTCAGCAGGAACATAAACAAGCTGCAAATAATAATCTTATGTATTTAGCTTCATTTTTTTCAATAAACCTTTTTTTTTTTAGGCATGTTCTCATCTCTCAGGTTAACTAAATTTCCAAATTTGAATTTTTAAAAATCTCCCTAGATACCACTGACAAATTTCCATTTATTTTCTCACCGACTTTGGTTTTTAGAATCTGGCTGCCTTTTGTTGGTTGGTTGGTTTGTCTATCAGATTTATATAGCTCCCCATATTGCAAATATGTCTCTGGGCGTTGTAGAATAAAAATAAAGAACATATCTTAAATAACTTTTAAAAAGAATAACTTTTATATTCATGGCTTCTGCTTCTTCAGTAGGAAGCTTTCGATCATGACCTTCTTACATCTGAATACTGAATTGCTATTTTTCATTTTTCATATTTATATTTAATATGAAAATATTTCATATTGCTTTAGACATAGTGTTTGTTACTACTTTTCTCAATGCTATTATATAAACTATAAAAAATTAAAAGTTCTGATTTTTGTATTTAGCAATAAAATAGCTTTACTAGAATTAATATAATATTTTGCTATATAGGTTTTCCAGAATTTTGCCTTTTCTGCATATCCTGCTCTGTAAAACCTACTGTATAAATAATTTATAATAAATAAACAATCTTATGCTTGCCTTATCTATTGTTCTTCCTTGAATTTAAGGCTTTGAAGTTTAGTAAATAATTTATGACACTTATTAGAGTAGATGAATCAAGCAGTATCCTTAATCCTAGATGTTTTCTGTCATTGTTTCTGAGGAATACTTCAACATAATCTCTCTGATAAACAGAGAATGGCATAATATATTATAGAACATGATTTATATAATAGGAATGCATTTTTTCTTGCTGTGATGAATTACAAACTAATTTGACTTTGTATCTTAATATTTTAAAATACATGAAATAGGGAATTTCTGGCCATTCTTTTTATTTTATTTTATTTTATTTTAATTTAATTTTAATATAATTTATTAATTATTAAAAAAGATTGGTGTGCCACTTTAAAACAATGTTTAAATAAATTTTGAAGCTATCATAGATTGAAATGCATAATTTTGACTACATGAAGCTTCAAGTAAAATTCTTGAAGGCATCTTCCTGAATACAATTCTTGTACATATTCAAACGAAGTGTCTGCTAATTGTTAAACTCTCAAAATGGCTGTGATAATTAAGTTAAAATATGGTGTGATGTGAAAATTGAGTGAAAAATATTCATAAAAATATATTGTTTAATCTAGTTTGGCTTGGTCTTGGTTTGATTCATTTGGAATAAATGGAATAGTGTTTTTATTCCTATCACATTCACATAGAAGCAACTCTTCCATTAAAAGAGGGAGGGGAGGGGAGATTCTTTGGCTGAAAATGCAGGTAATGAATGGTATAGTTGGATTATTATGTTAAATATTGTGATCACTTTAAAGTATATTTTAAGATTCCTACTGATTCTTGCTTATATTCTAGAGCAGGGGTGTCAAACTCAATTTCATTGAGGGCCGCATACACACATATACACACATACATATATACACACATAGATATACATACACAAAAACCTGCATAAAAATCCTGTTTTTAGAACTATGCTTTTGGTCTGTCTTCTTTTTTTACATCCTTTTCCTCAATTTTTTCTATTTTATTTGTTTAAATAAATAAATATATCTATATCTATATCTATATCTATATCTATATCTATATCTATATCTATATCTATATCTATCTATCTATCTATC
>JANHGD010003463.1:30778-43994 GCA_027560375.1 Imantodes cenchoa | reverse complement strand
CACAGCCTCCCTTCGCTCCCAGCTCGACCGGCGGCACTGAAAGGAGGCGGCTCTGCTGCTGCCGCCTTTCAGAGCCCCCGATACAGCCTGGAGTGCTGCGAGGCTGTGAAAGGAGGTGGCGGCAGCAGAGCCCTTCTGCTGCCTTCTTTCCGGGCCTCGCACCGCTCCAAGCGCTCCTGGCATGCCCCCCATTCCCCAGAAAGTATTTGGAGGGGGGCTTATTTTGGGGGGGGGCTTATTTTAAGACATGTCCCAAAAAGCCCTGTTGGGCTTATTATCGGGACATGTCTTATTTTCGGGGAAACACGGTATGTATGTATGTATGTATGTATGTATCAATGTTCCCTCTAAACTGCGCAGCTGCGCATATAACGAGAGAATGGCACACAGCAGTTTCCAACTGCCGCCGCCGTTTTCTAATATCAGAGGCTGCATGACTGCGTGCTCACGCACATGACTAGAGAATGGTGCATAGCAGTTTCCTCTTGCCGTGCACCGTTTTCTAACGTTAGAAGGACCATTGATATGAATGTACGTACGTATGTATGTATGTATGTATTCTACTCAAGGGATAGCTTTACCCAAGTTCTACTCACTGCCATATCAGTAACAGGAGGAGGATCTATGAAAACTTTGCTGGGAATGCATATTCCCAGTGTTTTATTGCCAATTGCTTTAGCTACATATTCATTTAAAAAGCTCCCCTTGAAGTTTTACTGAACACAGTGTAACCTAAATAAAAATGTACACGTTTTTATGTATTTTATTATTTTTTAAAAAAAATTAATTAAAAAATATACAGTTTTAATCTCTTTTCTCTCCTGAAGATACAGAAACATGGAAGCAGAATACACTATAAAGAAATGTTATAAGGGAAATTTAATTTGAGTTTAATTTCTAAAAGACTTAATTTCATTATTTATTGAAGATTGCAGCACCCTCTAGTGTACAAACTTGGCTATATTCTAAAAAACATCATAAAGAGAAAACTGCTTTTTGCCTACTGGCCAACTTACATTTATTGGATGGTTTAGAACTCACATTTTGTTTTCATTGGTTTATATGTATCATGAATTCTAAAGGAAGGAAGAAATAAGAAAAAAGGAAGAAATAAGAGGCAAAAGCAGGAAGCAAAGGAAAAGACAAAGATGAGAGAAAAGAAAATTCTAAAAGGGATCCATGTTTAATACTGGGATAAAGAAATCTTCAAAAGTTGAAAACTGAAATCTAACTGAAATAGGACAAAGACAGCTGTTTGAAAATATCAATGCTTTTATTTAATTATCCCTTTGTTGCATTATCATAAGGGTTCTCCATTTTCAGAAAACGAGCTCTAACCTGGAAAATAATGCACATACAAATATTCTACAGGAAATCAACTATACAGTCAGAAATATACAAAGCATTTTGTTATTTTATGCAAAATACAGAATTAGAATGCCCAACATCCTAAATCTTCTAATACATGAATCAAAGTACTAATAGTTCAGTTAGTTATTATCATCAGAACTATAAAAGATAAACAAGCCACCTGGAAAAAAGACAATGTTTACAGTATCTACAACAGTGCAAATGTATCACAGCGCGCAAGCAGCAGCAATCTCTAGAATAGCAAAACCAACAGGAATTCAAAGTAATGCAGTGTGCATTACACAACCAAGACAGAAGAACTGCTATTATACAGTAAATGCACTCTTTAGCACGCTGAGGTTTTGAAATTACTTGCATTGACTTTTGCTTTTCTTTAAAAAAAAAGAAAAAAAAAGAAAGGAAAACCACACATATGCTTAAATAAGTAAATAGGTTTTTAGGGCAACAACTAGGAATCTACATTGCACAGAAGGTATAATTTAAAAACAAAAGATGTCAGAAATACTGTCACATTGATACTAACATACAGGTGATACCGTAATTCTTCTCTCACCATTAAAGATGCCTCAGATAATAATAATCATAATCATAATCATCATCCATTATTTGTTTTAAAACTACAAATAAGAAATTTTGTTGGGCTGTTTTTGGAGTAGGGGGATTATCAGAATTTCAGCATACTTAGGCATGGAGCTCAGTAGAATATACTTCCTAAAAGAAAAGCAGGATATGTATAGCATGAAACTTAGAACATGCACATTAACTGAAAAGTTTCATGATCTCTACGCATCATTGTTCTGCTATTTCTGAAAATAGCAAGTTTCACATAAAAATGCAATAAACCAAATGGCTATATTTGCATGACATGCTTAAGCTTATTAGAATAATAGTTTACCCCCTTGATCTAATTTTCTGGATTCGTATAACACAGAGAATCACAATCTAGCTGCACAGACTGGAATTTCATGATGCATTAACCTAAACTGTGATTAGCTAATTTGTAGCTTAATGTATTGTATGAACTCATCGAGGAGGTTCCTCAGATTTTTAGTTGGGTTCTAAGCCAAGCTCAGATATATGCAAATATATGTGCAATTAATAAATTGTATTGAGATGGGCGAGGGACAAGATTCCTGCTTGTCTGTAGCAATACCATGAGTGTCTTTTGTCTTCAGATGAAAACATACTGTAAAAGCCCGTAATAACATAGGGAGCAATCCTGAATCCTTCCCTCCTGCAAGGCACCCCCAAAATGTGTGAAACAGGCTTGCCCACTACTTTAACTGAAAAGCAAGGGACCTGTTGTAATAGCTGTATGACTTCCTAATAATGCTTAATATATTGAAAGTATTTTCAGGGATGTCAACAAGAAAAAAAATATTGCTTATTTTTTATATTACATTTACTATATGCGAAATCATTTTTGTTTACTAATTTCTCACAATAATTTCTTCCAGTTTCCACTGCTGAAAATAATTCATGTAGATTTACAATTTGTAACAGAATTTTCTTCATTGTGGAAATATCATGCCAATTATAATTTTGGTTTAAGAATGGAACTGCAGTATGTAGGACAGCTGTATTTTTAAACTTGATATATTAGACAATCCTGGCATGGTAACAAATTCTCTAATAATCTCTTAGAAACAACACGATCAAGTTAAACTGGCCAAGTTTAACAAACATCAACAGAACTTAAAGGGGCTTAATGTGGATTGTGTTCTTTCTTTTTCAAAAGAATTAGGAATTTATTAATGACTTGATCCAATATAATATCAGAATATGGAAATGATTACATTATCCAAAATGGATACATCACACTGAACATACAAGCAGTTATTAAGGATGTCATATATAGTCCCAACATAAACCAGTTTCCTTCCATCTCTTTTATAACGTGATGGAAGAATGTGGAGATGGCCAATGCAAAGGTTTATAATCATTGCAAATTGATTAAAGGGTTTTAGATTACTCAACACATGGTGGATCTTATTTGAAAAACCCATCACTTGGCCTCCTCCTCCCTTTCCTTAATCTAGTGTCCTTCAGAGAATGCATTGCAAAATTATCAAGCCCCGTATTCTCTGTGGGCCATGTTTCCTGTAACAAAATAATGTTATATTTAGAGATATCCATAAATGATTTATCCCTACACTTGCAATACCAACCTGCAGTATTCCATAAAGGATGTTCAGTTCCTGTGAATGCCTTACTTGTCAATTAGCAGATACACCAGAGGAGTTTCTTGGAAAGCACTTCCAAATCTGGTGGTAATCCATCACAAGCCATCTACTGATTTTGAGGCCAATTATCCTCCAAAGTATATGAGAAAAGTTTTCTTGTTGAAGGTACATAATTACATTCTTGGAGGTTGTCTGTGCTAATCACAAATGCTGTTACATATCTGTTGTTAATTTACAAAGTAAGTTCTTAATGGTTTCTGAATATAAACCTACAAGTACCTAATTAGTGGTGCAGAATTGAATCCTGTGATACATCTGGACTAAGTTGCATGCTAATTTAAAGAATAGTGTCTGTTTTTATTTTTTACTCTAAAGTTAAGACTAGAAGACTAGTATTATGGGAAGAGAAGGACTTTGGCTTTGCCAATGAATACAATCCTAATTACTTGATTGTTTTCCAGCAATATAAACTATGCACTTCAGGAACATGTGCATGTTCTGTCTAGAAGAACTGTGGAAGGGGCAAATCTTACAATATTGATAAAACAAATTTATCTTCAAATTTATAGCCTTGTTTTTGTTTCAATTTCTATTTGCTTTGTTTTGATGTTCTAGTTAACTCTGGAGATCTGGCTTGGGTGATTTAGTATCCATTCAACAACAGCCTCTGGTGGAAACAGCCATTTGATCTGGTTTCTAAACATATAACTTGAAATCTTGATTGATTTCAAGTTTTGAAATTTTGGATTGAAAACAGCTTAATCAGTTTCTCTAATAAACCAACCTGAATCCATTGCACTGAGGTAGATAAGACTGGCCTAGAATGCTAGTCTTTTTTCTATAATGTTAATTTTATCAAATAATGTTCTGAGACAATGTGCTATGTACAGCTAGTATTTGAAATCAGGATGTAGGCACTTCTAGTAATCGGCATCAGTTTACACATCTCAGTTGTCAAATTAGATGTCAAACTGGTAACAAAAACTGTTTAGATAAATTTGGTTGGAATACAGCAAAAGGTGAGGGAAGAATAAACTGTATATGAATGGGTTTGGAATCACCTAGCTTTGCTGGAATGTGAAAATAGCATGATTTGAATTTTTTTTTGAGAAAGTCATAATTGGTTAAAACAAAAATAATAGGTTTTGTACATAGTATTATGTATATTGCTGGACAGGGCACATACATTTCACTGAAAGCTTTTAAACTAAGTCCTTAAGCATTCATCATACCAAACACCAAACTACAGGCAGTCCTTTCTCTTTTTAGAATATGTGTTATTAAAAACATGCTAGAGTATTCAAATAGGCTTTGAGATTGGTTTCTATTTTGCTCTGTTTCGGGTTTTGCATTCACAGAAAATAGATAAAACAGACGAGTATTTGAAATTCCACAAAAAAATGAAACTGAAAAGACACTACAAAAACAGAATGCTAGGAGGAAGGAGCTAGGTATGCATCTTGATTTTCAAATTCCTCTACTTCATTCATTGTAATATGATACAATATTAAAAATTTGGTACATGAGACCAGCTCACATGATTAAAGCTCCAAAGCTGGGTATTAAGGAGAACCAATATCAGATTTCTCACTTCTTTATTTTTAAGCATTTGGTTTAAAGAGCACCTTTTCATACAACTGGAAAAATGTGTAGACTACTGTGGAATTTCTTGTGGGAAAAACACTTGTAAGATGCAGCAAGAAGTGATGACACAACATTTCATGTTTTTTTCCCTTATAATAAAAGATAGACATTCTCATTCTAGTTGCCAGATCTACAACTACCTTAGAAAAAATACATTTTCCAGGAGAGGACACTCTTGGAATCAGCAATGGCGTTTTTCAAAACTGAAACAAGTTTCCATTTTAGTTCTTCTAGGGGTCAGAAGACAACATGATTTGCAACCGAGCTTTGAAAACTCATCAGCCACAACCAAAGAGCATCAGTCTAGAACTTCATGTTATCACATTTGTTCTCTATCTCTCTGCTCGAATTTTGTATCTGAGAACAAAATAGGCAATGAGACGTAAGGAGATGAAAAAAATTCCAAGCACAATGAAGTCCAAATAAAGTTTAGCATTTTCTACATCCAATTCTTTGAGGATAGCCTTTGACTTCTGAAAATGGCAAGTGTCATCTTTGTCACAATGAAGATCTTCTCGATCCAGACCATAAATGGAAAGAATGACACCTTCAAATCCATACCTATGGGGAGGAACCATTTGCAAGGTCAAACTCAAAGCAAACACAGATCAGCACGATGCTAGCAAAGAAATGCCAGAAATGTGTAGCAACAGAATTATTATTTGATTAATATTTTATATTTTGATTCTGCTGAGACTCAAGGCAGTTAATAATAAATGAAATAAAGACTATAAACAGATATTGAAAACATACAGTTGAATTAATAAAAAATGTTATTTTTTAAAAAAAATCTCTCTAATTGAAAATATAGGTGTTGTCTCAACAAAGATTTTTTTATCCCTCATGGTCATGGACCCAAAGCAGTTCTGAGGCTATGTGCTGATCTAAGCTTTAAACTCGGGCTGTACAACTCAGGTCCAATTTCAGATATCCAGCAGATCAAACTGGCTTACTCACATCTAGACTCCATAAAGTGAAATTATATACAGCTTTCCTGCATGTTCATCTTTTTTAGAAGCACAGCATGCGCATCTGTGTATATATACAAATACACATACCAAGAATAGTTAAAGATGAAAATAGCTAGCTCTGTGAAAATAACGTTCCAAGAGAATGGTCTAAAAAGATATAGCCTTTGCAGAGTTAGCTTGAAAAAACAAGAAACACCCTTCAAATGTACCTGACATAAGAGATGTAGGACAGCCACTGGAGATAAGCAGGAATGGTATCAAAACTGACAAAGAAGCCTGAGAAGAGAAGAACTGGGATTGCTGTAACAGGACCAACAAATGTTGCCACCTTAAAAAACAAAACAAATATTTTTTAAAATTAACAAATCAAACATTGGATCAAACTTTTATGAAAATCATATTGGCTAAAAGAAAACCTGTTTCAGTGACATATGGTATGGACTGCAAAAATATGATGAGTACAGTTCAGTTCCAGCTACCAATACATCATTTGGCTATTGGCTATTCTGTCTGGAAACAATGGAATTGGAAATCCAAAGGCCCTTGGAGGACATCAGGTTGAGCCAGGCTCACCAAAGAAAGAGATATAGAAGATCACATAAAGCAGAAGAGACCTGAAGTGAGGTGGATGCTGCTCCAATCAGAAGTCCAAGGGACTGAGCCACAAGTGATGTCATGGTCCCCAGTGCTGCAAACAGGAGAAATCGCAGAGCATCAGAGGGCTGTGCTGTCATCCAGTACACAATGCTGCAGTAAGCCACAGGAAACATAATCTGTAGCAGACAAATAACAGAATATGGTGCTCTGTTAAGTCAAAAGTAAAGGAAGGAGTTATATTCCTATTTAACATCAAGAAAATAAAGTGAAAGAGAGAGATGGGTCTTTGTCTTTATGAGCTGAAAGATATGTTTAATTCCCGTATCTATCAAATCACATGAGAAGTCAGATACTATAATACTTTTCCTACTTCTTATCAGATGAGTCATGTCCTATCAGGATTTTTCTAGAGTAGAGCTCTAGTTTATGAAATAGTTGGCAGGTACATGTAGATGGGGATCACTGGAACAACTTCAGAAGCAGACACCAGCCATGTGAAAAAATATAGCTAAATTGATCATTTGAAGAGTTTTTTCTTTGCCCAGGCACATGCCTAGTTTAATTAATTAATTAATTAATTAATTAATTAATTAATTAATTAATATGTAGATCGTTTCCCTGATAAGGCAACTCTGGGCAGCTTACAGATTTAACGTAATTGCAACTAAAATATAGCTGGCTTATATTTTCCCTCAAAATTTGGCAGCGGAATACCGGAAATTGATTCATGAGACCATCCATCTGTGACTTAAATTTCATTTCTTGGCATAATTCTAAAATGCAATTTGGGAATTCCATTTTCCAGTATATAATAAAAAGAAAACATTTACAACTAGTTGAATACCATATAGCAGTGATGACGAACCTATGGCACGTATGCCATAGGTGGCACGCAGAGCCATGTCTGAGGGTACACAAGACGTTGCCCTATGTCAGCTCCAGCGCACATGTGTGCACTGGCCAGCTGATTTTCAGCCTTCTTTTTGGCCATTTTTGCTCTCCACAGCCTTCAGGAAAACCTCCTGAATCCTGGGGATGGCGAAAAATGGCCCAACGGGCCAACCAGAAGTTCGGAAACGAACATCCGGTTCACCCGTTGGGCTGTTTTTCGCCATCCCCAGGCTTCAGGAGTCCAGAGGCTTAAGTGAGGCCTGTGCGCATGTGTGGGGGAGGGCATGGGTGTGGGCACGCACATGCGTGCTAGCACATGCACACACAGCCTTTTGGCACCCAAGCCAAAAAAGGTTCGCCATCACTGCAAAGCATATATTTATGTACTATAAAAGGATTTTTAGCAGTATTAATTCTTATTCCTGTTAAAATGACATATTACATTTTGCAAACTGCGTAAGAAAATTTCATTTGATTACTACTGTTATCTATCTTCCTGTCCTAAAATAATGATGAGGTACAGAGAGAGATTTACCTGAAAAGGGACATCAGCCATAGTTTTAGCCAAGTAATAAGCCTTCAAACTGTACCAATAATTCAGATGTTCTCTAAGAAATACTCCCATCTCAAGAGGAACTATATAGAAAAATAAAAATAACACTTGAAATACATAAAATCAAAAGCAATTCTAGAAATTAATGCCATAAATGATAGTTTCCCATTCCACAGCAAGTAGGAAAAAAAGCTACTTAGATACTGTCCTGAGTCTCTTACATTTTGTCTGGTCATACTTAGCCTCTCCTTATTCATTAATATATTTTATAGAAAAACCATGAATCAGTTTTATTTATATGAATATGTAATTCTGAAAAATATACAGATCTTCACAATTTTTTTTTCAAAAGTGTAATGCACTGTTTTAGATATTTCAGGAAATTCTTTCCCTAATATATTATGCAGGAAAATTCAGTTTTTGGAGATTTAAAAAAAAAATTGTGCGCACCCAAAACATGCATTTCCATTGCGATGCGAACCAGTGGGGACAGCAAGTAGAACCCACCCCTTCTTTGAAGGTGATTGTTCAGAAATATACCAGTGGGCATACAAAACAACTCTATGTTGCTTTTACTGATCCCTCTGCCTTTGATTCCATTGACGGGTATTGATTATGGGAGAAACTAGCTAGAGCAGATATCAATAAGCACCTTCTTAAACTAATGATTGGATTACAGCTAGAATAGGAACAAGCCCACAAGGGTTCTTGCTAGACTCTATGTTATTGGAAAGATGAGTTAAACAGGGCTGTTTACTTGCTCCCTTCTTGTCCCAAAGGTGCTTTTTTCAGGAGGCAATTGGACTTTCTTGTTTTTTCCTTTCAAGACATTTTGCTCAAAAGAAAAAAACAAGAAAGGCTAGTTGCCTTCTGGAAAAAAAAAGCACCTTTGGGACAACCATGACATAGATGAGTGAGAATCTCTACAGACTTCTCCCTTCCTATTTAACTTGTATATGATATTACAATGGTTATGAAGTCACAAGGTATTTCTCCCTTTTATTTAATGGATAGAAAATGCCACTATTAATGTATGCTGATGACATGGCTTTTATTTCTCGTATTGAAACTGGCTTTAGCAGATTACTGACCAGCCTTGTTGTGAAAGGGAGAAAATGGAAGATAAATAATAAAACAAAGATAGTAGTTTTGAGGAAAAGTAAAAGTGAATACAGATGGGCAATTGATGCTAGACATGAATCAGCAGTCTTAAAAGTTCCACAACCCACTTGACTACTGGAAGATTATTTTCTTTTAAATAACAAGTTTTTAATAACCCTTTATACATTATTGTATATTGTTGGTTGATCAAAGGGATTGTTTGATAAGCAAGCACAACTGCAGGTCTCCCAGCCTCCACTTTGGAGCAGCTGTTGGCACTTTAAATAATCAAACCCTAAAGTGAAAAGACAGCTTCCCTCTTTGTTGCACAGATTTAGCAATGAAGGACAAGGATTAAGTTGGAAGACTAGATCTCTTTCAGCTGCTGAATTCACTTACCTTATGGTAAAGAAAAAGGATTAGGATGAAAAGCTGCTAAAACCAGACTAGCTGATTAACCGGAGGGAAGGGGAATAAATGGTCAGAGAGAAAGAAGTTTAACTGGTAAATAAGCTTCCTTTCATTGTTCTCCTGTTTGTTGGTGACAGAGTGCTAGCCAAAGTGGTAGATTGAAGATATTTCTCCTGAATCTTGATTGGGAAACACCACTTGCTGCTGATTATAAAGGTAGTCTTTAACACTCTACACCAGTGATGTCAAATTCATGTTGTTATCATAAGACATATCACGACTTTTCCCCCTTTGCTAAATGGGAGTGAGCATGGCCAGCTCATGAAGTATCTGGCCCGCAGGCCGCGAGTCTGACATCCCTACTCTACACTCTACATTCTAATCTGCCCCCACCCAAATTCTTCTGTTGATTTTTTGAATTGTTTTTGTAGATAGAGCTATTTTTCATTAACTAAGCTAAGCAAGAGAGGCTGGGTCATGTGAAAATGGGGAGCTATCTGACAATACCCTCCAGTGGAAGAACTAGGAAACACATATGGGAAATAGAAAAGAACATTTGAATGATCAATTGATAATCCCAGGTTCAGAAATATTTAAACACATGTATGTTTAACTTTCCCGAACTTACACCGTGTTGCAAGGACTGCAAACACTGCCCAGCCTCACTGCTGAAAACCTGTAAAACTCAGTTCTGGAACCACTGCAGTCTATACACATTTTTTCCTGTCAACTTTTAGATTGGAGGAAAGTGGCTGCATGGACGAACTATATGCCGTTTCCTGGGATCACCTGCCACATACTCCACGGAAAAGATACATTGGCTTGGGCAAATGCAGACAAGTGCTGACCTTAATTCAAGAAAGCTGACTGGGAGACTTTGGGACAGTCATTCTTTCTCAGACCAACTCACCTCACAAGGTTATTGTTGTGGGGGAAATAGATGGCAGGAGTATTAGGCATCTTCACTGCCTTAAGGCATATATAAGGCAGAAAATGATGATAATGGTGATGATAATACATACACCGCTGTAAGTTCTGTACAGCCTTTTTTCTATGAACCCAAAGTGCTGCTCAGTCCTCATGTGTGTATGCATGTATGCATAAAACAACTACATAGAGTTTTGCTAGTATTACTGAAACCATCTAATAGGTGGCTTATCAAACTATTATCATATTGGTAACCTTCCAACACTGGTGCCATCTGAACAGTTAGAACTTCTCTTGTGATTCCCTGCCAATGAAACCAAAGACTAGGATTTTTGGGAATTGAAGTTCAGGATATTTGGGAAGCAACTGGTTAAAGAAGTCTAGTTGGCTGTGTGATACTGGTTACTCACATGTAAGGACTGTTGGCATGAGAGCAGCAAACATAAGAAACAACATGGAAAAAAAGAGGAAGCCAGAATTGCTCAGGACTTTCTTTGCTTCATTTCCAATCCCCAAATATAGCAAGCCTATCAGAAGTCCAATTCCAATGTGAGATGTTACCCGCAGGTGTGTCAGGACCTGTCAGGAAGGAAAATTATCTTTGAGCTAAGAATATTTTTGACTTAGCAACTCCTATACAGCATGCTAACATCTATACATATATACACACACTACATGACAAACAGGATGATGTCTCTGTATAGCATAGAAGCGAGAATGCAAATAATTTTCTAAAACAATGTGATTTTTCTACTAGCCTTGCCTAAGAGGCTTTGTATATGTAATGCTTCCAGTTAATGGTTACAAGTTAGTGAAAAATTAAAGAATCTTCCTTAATTTTTCAGTGTGAAAAAAAGGAATAAGTTTGCAGTAACAATCAGGGTGAGACAAAAATGAGGGACTGGTGGGAAGACCAAAAAGAAGAAGAAAATATACTTGGGAAGAGAATAGAAGGCTGGGTAAAGGTTTATGTAACAGTTCACTTTATAATTTTAATTCATAAATTTCATTAAGGTTGATAGGGATGCGCTAGAAGGAAGCAAAACTGAAGACCTCTGCTAAGAGCATGGATGAAGCCACAGAAATGGTAGATCAAAACAGATGGGGGGAAAAAACCTCAGAGGCTTAAATACTAATGATGTGTTTAGTATTATTTAAAGCACATTATACATCCATATAAAGCTTTATATCCATAGTTCCCTTTACATCTCCTGACTTTCGAAATGTAATGATTAAATTATGCAACACTAAAAGAATCAAACCTATCTTTATTTTATGCACTTAATATCAATAATATGGCTTCAAAGATCAAAACTGATAGTTTACAATGCACTTTTTTTTCTTATACTTAAAATCTGATCCTTACCGAATCCCTCATTATGGTGAGAAAAGTTCTTTTAAACAGAATGCAAAAATGAGTAAGACAGCTGGCTGAGAAGCTATGACAGCCTTCCATAGATGAAGAATCCTATTGCAAAACACAAGTGGAAAAAATTTTTTGGTTTGTATTATTTCTTGGGTTTCAACACCAATATCAATGGACATAACTTTGATTCTACAAATTTGCTGTCTAGCATTTAAGTAAGCATTATATTGAATCAAAATATGGTTTTTTGCAGTTGGTTTCTATTGAAGGGCAAAATATTAAAAAATATGCTGGCTGGGTTACTTTTGGGACAGCTGAAATCATCCACTGATTTTAAAATATTCTAGCACCACGATAGCGAACCTATGGCACTCGTGCCAGAAATAGCATGCATGCCAGAAGTGGCATGCAGAGCCATCTCTCCGGACATGTGGAGCCATTGCTGGTCGCTCTTCTGGCTTCCGGCGCACCAGCCAGCTGGTCTTCATGCACGCGGGAGTGCCAGAAACCGAAAGAGCAGTTACCCGGTGCGCATGTGCATGCTGGAAAGATGATCTTCCTGTTTCCATCATGTGCATATGTGCTGACCACTTGGCCTGGTATCTGGCATGCATGCATGCATGAAGAACAGCTCATGTACCCAAAGACGTGGAGACGGGATCCCGGTGGTTTCTTCCTAAGAGAGCAGAGCTGTCAACCAGGATCAGTCAGCCGGGGCTTCCCTCCCTCCCTGCTCGAGTGAGCTTCTTGTGCGGCCCCAGCCCTCCAGCCCACAGCGATGTGCGTTTGCAGTCCAGAGTGCCTGGCCGGCTCAGGCACCTCAGAAGAGAAGCAGCAGCACTGCTTGTTCTTGACGGCAGGCGAGGGCGGTGGTTCTCCTCCAGAATCTCATCCACAAGCGGCAGGATGAGAACCACTGCGCAGCTCCAAGAGAGCAGCAAGGGCAGGGCTGCTTGTTCTCGGTGGCTGGAAGAGGGGATTTTTCCTCTAGCACTGCTAGAGGAACTGCTACGCAGCCCCATGAAAGCAGCAAGGCAGGGCTGCTTATTCTCAGTGGTGGGCGAGAGAGGGTGGCAATTCTCCTCCAGAATCCTGGCCGCAAGTGGCAGGGTGAGAACCACAGCCCCAGGAGAGCAGCAGTTGTTTGTTCTTGGGGGGGGGGGGGGGGGGGGGGGGGGGGGGGGGGGGGGGGGGGGGGGGG